>JAUESE010000008.1:9335288-9346711 GCA_032274725.1 Malacoctenus triangulatus
CACACACACACACACACACACACACACACACACACACACACACACACACACACACACACACACACACACACGCTGTTTTATCTGGCGTTCTTCTTCTCATTCTCCCTCATCTCTTCCGTTATGTCCAGAGATAAAAGATTCACTGCAGCTGATATTCAGACCATCTGTTCCCAATTTCATCTGTTAAAGTAGGTTTATAGTAAAGTGGCAGCAGCTTCCAGGCAAAAGGTTAATCTCTGAGCATATTGCACGCACACGTTCATTTTTTCTATCTTTATGGAGACACTCATTGATATAATGCACCTGCTGTCACTTCGCCCTAATGCTCCAACCTAAACCATCACAGTAAAGTGCCTAACCTAAACCCTTTATCTTCTCCATAACCTAATTTTATCTCAAACTCTCGTAACAAGTGTTAACCTTCAAACAGTGTGAGTCATTTCTGAAGCTTTCATAACAAAAAGAACAATAAATCACAACGCTATAAGTGGTAAAACTCAAACAGGGCAGATTTCCCTGCAAGTGAATCGATTACAGGGAAAGTTTCACAACCTCAAACAGTTCTCCTCTGCTGACAATTGCATTGGTTTAAATCTCACATTGGAATGCAGGGGAGTCAGTGTTTACTTATGTGGGGCCACTGAAAAAGACGATTCATCAGCATTTGATAAAGTCAGAACAATGTTGCTGAGTGCAAAATCATTAAAAAAGTGTGTTGCTCAATGTGTAAATTAGACCTCATCCATCAGCCAAGTAGCTCACCAGTTTTATTTTGTGCTGTGAAACTTAATCAACATATTTATTGTATAGGTGACCTTTCCTTTTATTCATCACAGTGATAGCCTTGTGTCCAACGTAGCCTGAATCAATCTCGGAGCCCATCGGCTTTCTGTCTGATATCGCTTTATAGAGACGGGTTTGGAAGATCAACACGTTCCACAGAGAGACATCAATAAAGCCGTTTCTATCCACCTGCTGCTGGAAGCCGGTTTTCATCAGTGCTGCTGTTGTCACGGTTCAAGTCTCATCCCAGAATGACCCTGAGTCTTAAACAAAGCTTCACTGTCAGCACCTGCATGCTTGGTACGACTGACAGGGACAGCAAGTAATCAAAGTGGACCGAAAGCTGTCTTTAATTTCAAATGTGAAGCAAAAGCACGCTGGGAGTTGTTCGATTGGAGTCTTCCCCACGTGTTGTGTCGGCCTTGTAATTGCTTGAATAAATGCAGGCACTCAAAACAGACAGATATTCGCCACTTGAAACACGAGGGAAATACACCACCCCACTATAAAGTAATTAATACATGCAAAAGGAATAATGAGAAGCAGACAGTAATTTAATGCCTCAGTGGAACATTAGAAGTGTAAAGAAGCTTGGCAGATGCCTGGTGCATTACGCTGCCACATCCTCCGCTGTTGGTGAAGTTAGTTCCTACTGTTGGCTGTTTTATTTCATTTAAAGTTTATTTCAGGACAGCCGCGGCTCAGCTGCAGCCGTTCTCTCCAATCCAAAGGTTGGAGGTCCAATTTCCCATCCAGCTGTACTCGCCCAACTCCAAGTTGCTTCCAGCATCTCGCACAGCAACAATTGTGAGATGGGCGAGTGAGACTGTAATTGCCAGTGAGTTACTTTGAAGTTGGACTGACATGTCTCACAACTGTCCTCTTTCAGCTCCTCCTCAACCATCGCTATATCTGGTTGGTTGACCAGCAGCTTGTTGTCAGCCTTGAGTTGAAAGTCCCACAGGATATTAGCTCGGTTGCTTTTAGCCACTTTCGGTGGAGCGTCCCGTTGGGATTCAGGGGGTTTCTGAAGGGACTTCTGACAGCCACTCCACAGCACTACCAATGATTGCAATATTGAGTCACAGGCTTTCTTGTCCTTGTAAAGGACCTCTCCATGGTGCTCCTCTGTCTCTCAACCAAAGTCAACCAGGTTTGGCTTTCCCTCCCACAACCCTGACATAGACACATCCACAGATGGAGGCCTTCTTATATTGATCACAGGTTGTGATTTAGAAAGATAAAAGAAGGAAATGAATCTATGACCTGTGTTGTAACTCTGTCATGTCTTCTTCTCATCTTTGCTCATCAACTAAAACAACCTTGTCCCCACAGTGGCCCTAATTGCCTTACTACCAACAGTGGTGAGCACGGAAACTTTCTAACAACATCAAAAGGAAGAAAATGGGAGGCTGACTGTCTAGGATATAATTGCTGCAGCTCTGATGAATAATGATGGCATTCAGCCACTGCAGTATCAGCAGCAACCAATTATTATTAATTGTCTCATGTTAATCAAATGTGCACTTCATCAATTCTGTTAGATGCAGCTGCTCAATTAAAGTCGATGAAAATGAATTAATTTTTAATAATTTCTACATAGAGATTGAAAAAAAAACAGAGTCATGACAGTTTAATTCAATTAAGACCAAATGCTTTTTTACTTTTTAATTGTAACGCTAACAACACACCCAAAAGAAAACACTGTGCATGGACCAAAGCCACTCTGGCCCCGTGTAGTGTCACAGTCCATCTGCTCCGTCAAGTAATTTCTCCTTTCAGTAAACACACTTTTCTCTCCGTTTCCATTGTATTCACACACGATTTACTTTCAAATTGAAAGAGTGTTTCCAACCACTTTATTCCAAATGCTCCGATGTGATATTGGGCAGCAGTCTGTGCAGCCCCGTCTACACAAACAAACAATAAACAAAATGAACAAGTAAAATCTGTTCAGAGTGACTGACCACATCGAAACACAAGAGCGTTTGCTCATCTGATGCACTCGCTCTCGAATGAAGAGGGTGGGAGCACAATCATGATTTAATGAGGATCACTGCACCAGTTTTTCTTTATATCATGGCCAAAGACTTGGTAACAGATGTTCTGTCGCCGTGAGTTTGCTTCAGCACAAAGTCAGCCAGGCAGGTGTGGAGCAATCAGAAAGCGTTTATTCAAACCTGAGCTCACTCGTAAAAAACACAAATGCAATTTCTTGCCTCTCGTGACTGATCAGCCGGTAGGTATACTGGAGTGCACCCAAACTAAATCAACTGAAAGTTGGGTTTTTTTTTAACCTCAGGAATGCCGAGAGCTTTCCTCCATTCTGTCTCTGCTAAACCACGTTCACAAAGGAAAGCCATCAGTGTGCGTGGACAAGACATGTGAGTCTCCACTCGCTGGCACTGTTCTCTGAGCTACTTCCCACATCACTCTCCACTGCAGCTGAGCTCCACCACACACTGTGAACACTCTCTCCTCAACATGCCCACATGACCAATGAAACATGCTCAATCTGCTGCAACATGGAAGCCCGTTGATGTCTGAGGCCATCACGGTGAATAAAGACAAACGACGAATGATGACTGATTTGTTTTCATGCCATTCTCAAATAGGATCGCGCAAAAAACACCTCTACCTAATGATGAGACAGCAATCAGACCTTCAGTTAGAAAATGAGCTGTAAAAAAATGGTGACATACACATGAGGCTAAGGACAAAAGAGTTTTTACTCTGTATCAAGTTCAGGGATAAACAGACACAGAAAACTACAGCAGTGTTCAAATCCTTATGGAGATTTAAGTTCAAAGAAAGACAGAAAGACACTGCTAAAACTCAGATAAAGCTCAAAAGTCTGTACACAAAGAGGATCTTTGCAGACTGGACCCTAAATGTCTCCTGTCCTCTTCTGACACGATAATAAATCCTGTCCACAGTCATGTCCTTTGCTGTCTTTTTTGACCAAAACTGAGCGAATAAATGTGTAGCCACGCGTGAAGACAAAGCACAGAGTCATTATTGAAGGACACTGTAGATAAAAGAAGCCGTGTTAAGCCAAGTGAGTATTTCTGTTCCTACTACTAAAAAAGGAAGCAAAGAAACAGAATTCAAATGGGGGCGTCACTCACATTTTATTATGAATTTTTATATGAGGATGTCTTACAACAGTGCTAAAAAATAACCGAGTACAAGTACATTTTTGTCCTTATACGTGCCAAAGACAACGTGAAGGAAATTTTTTGTGCGCGTTCTATTTTTACTTCTTCCCCCTGACCTGGAATCTATCAAGTGCTTTTTTGGAGGAGACAGCCTCCTCCACTGAACCTCAAACTCATTTTGACAAAGCCTGAGAGTGTGTGGGAGGCGCTGCACTAGATACGCACAAACAGCAGGACTTTAAAAACCAAAAAAAAAAGAAAAGAAGAAGAAATGTTCTGAGACATTCTACCGTAAAGCCCTGAGCGCATTACGAAGCTGGAGTCAAAAATGTCACTCCCAACAGAGTAAAGTCACAAAATCGCACCACGCACTCGAGTGTGAGGAGATGGTTAAATACGTGTATGTGTTGGCTTTGAAAAGCAGCGATCCAGTTTTATTACCAGGATTTTGGTTTGTAGTTGGAGGGGACTTTACCATTGCAAGTACGGGAAATGGATGTGAAAGGGTAGGGACAAGAGGAGGACAAGTCAGTATTCATTGAATGTTCGAGAGACGGGAGGGAACTGCTGCTTTTCAAAATGTACCATCTCTATTTTCAGCTCAAATCTCTCTGAAAGCCACTGACTAAAACTGGCCCTCCTCAGAGCACACAGTGGGGGTCGAAACTAAGGCGAGTAATTCACCAAATATAATGTTATTGCCACTTTAAAGACACGTTTCTTGCACTGTTGTCATGAAACGCGTCACTTCTACATCAGGCAGGACTCATGCTTCACTCCCCCTTATTTCATCCCGCGAAGCCACAAAAGCACCCAGGTGCTGGGACCGATGCACAGAGTGAACCCTCTTGTCATCCGACGTGTTTGGAGGCGAGAGACGAGGAAAACAAATACACGCATGGACAGGGCGATAAATCGAGGCCAGAAAAATGATCGAGTTCATTTTCATTTATCGTGCGATTAATTAATTTATCGATTATCGTCCCGGGCCTAGCTGCAGTCATTCGTTTTCCTACGCATTTTCTTGCGTGACATTTTTGCTACATGTTGGTGTTTGGTCAACAGCAACCAACCGAATCCCTTTTTGTTTGTGTGATTTTCAAAAAATGCAGAGTAAACAGACTTCATTAGCCACTTTGAAAGAGACGGTGACTGTGGCCATGGGGCACCAGGATTTCACACCGACACGCACACTTAAGGAAAGCACACACACACACACACACACACATATACACACACACATATACCTCCAGTGGTTCAACGCCAAACACAAGGTCATGACATTTTCATGTCAGGACAGGATGGAAATAGAAAGAGGGCCATGAGCTGGACAGACTGAGGCACAATGAGTCAGTGGGCTGATAACGCAGACAGACTGAATCAGTGGGCTGAAAGCAGAAGGCAGTTTGTGTGTGTGCGTGTGCGTGCGTGCGCGTGTGTGTGTGTGTGTGTGCGCACATTTGCTGCAGTCTTCCAAGGGGGAAGAGCAGAGAGAGGACATCAGAGAGATGATGTTCTTGGGTATTTTCGGGGGGTTAGCTGCAGGTGGACAACACCAGTCCTGCAGGTCCTAGTGAGCGTCTGCAAAATGTTTTTCAGCCCCAAACAAAGGCTCAAAATAACTCTCACTTCCTCATTTCTATCCGATTCATTCATACAAACACATGCACATACACTGATTCTCCACAGTTCTGCAGGTAATCATACATTTGCTGTCCTATGAGTGGATCCTATGAGCAACAGCTGTGGTAAATACAAATTTTGCGGAAGAATTGTATTTCATCTGATATCAGTGGCTGAGTTGCCGCAGTGACCAACAGATGCTCAAGAGCTGTCACAGCATTATGGCAAGAAATGGGTGCTGAGCAATGAGGAGAGAGGAGAGGACAGTGGATGGATAACGGTGTTTGAGTTCATGGATTCCTCCATAAGGAAACACTGCTCTCTTGTGGCAGCTACTTTTAGGAGATTTTTGAAAGCATCAAAACACACTCTTGTGAAAAGACCTGTTTTGCTGGTATAGGCAACACCTGCATAGATTTTACACTCTGCACATATGTTTATGCATGTATCAAGCTCAAAAGGAACTCATTAACCCACAGATTTTTGATAATTAATCTCTGTATAAGTGTCTCCGAATGCCTTTCCCAAACAAAAAATAAACATTTACCTTATTTTGGTCTCTCTTTTTTCTTTCAAGGGTCGCAGGTGGTGCTTAAACTGGTTCCAGTTCGCACTGCACAAAGGAAACGGACACTCTGGGAAGTTCCAGTCCTTCACTGGCCAAACACAGAGACACAAACATTCAACTATGGACAGTTAAGAGTCACTCAATGCGAAAGTTTTTGAATTGTATGAGAACAATAGAGTACCCCGAGGGAAGCCCTGCAGGCACAGAGCGAAGACGACAACTCCACAGTATTTCCCTGCTACGGATATATGAATCCAGGACGTTTTGGCTGTGACGCAACAAAAAACTCAAATCACGGCGCCGAACAAATCAGCACTATCAACATCCGGTGTGTGTTGAAACGTGTGAAAGTGTGACACATCTAAAGAACTATCAATGCAAAGTTAATAAAGAAAGAAACTTCACTGCAATATTATTTACACAGTCCAGGTTTTTAGAATATTTTATCTGCGTATTTTCATTTTTTAAAAAAAGGTTAGACAGGTTGGAGCTCACCAGACAGCTAAATGCTCATAGATTTGTTGATGACAGCAGAGCCTCGTAAAATGAAATAAAAACATTGGTGAGGTAAAATATTTGTTGCAAAAAAAATAATAAGTCGTTACACGAAAGTTGTTTTATTACACTCCGAAGAAGCCAGCAGCTATGTGAAATTGTTAACAAGCTGTCGTCGAGTGGGTGTTGCATTTCTACATTTTCTAACTCTAGGTACAGTGGTGCCCAACTCCAGTCCTCGAGCCTGTCCTGCAGGTTCTAGAAGTTTCCCTGCTTCAACACACCTGGTTCTGATGAAATGGATCTGTTCAACAGCTCTGCACCATAGATATCATATATAAAGGCTCATTTGCTCACGCGGGCTGTCACCAATGGAGAGCGACGTAGCTCCACGGCGGCCATCTTACTTCAGACAGCTCGCCCCTAGAATAACATTAAAGTCAATGAGCATGTTTGGTTTAAATAACCATTTCTAGCTCAATTTTCAACCAATTTTCAAATGGTTTGATTTCTTATAAACGTCAAAGATGTAGCTATGCTCCTGTATACTTAGATGTAGCATGTTGTGATTTACGTTAATAAGGTTAGGTTTGTTGTTTGGTTTAAGGTTTGTAATAAGCCAATCTGTTTGTAAATACGTGAGTATTTCGGCAAGTTAGGAGTGTTTTAGTTAAGAGGATCACTTACCTTCCAACAGTTAACACAGAGCGCGTCAGAATGGTTGCCTGTAGTAAGATGGCCGCCGTGTGGCTACGCCGAACAACCCCGCTTGCACAATCTAGCCTTTTTACACATATCCATGCTCTGCACAAGTCTGATAACGGCATGCTGACGTGAATCAGGTGTATTGGAGCAGGGAAACGTCTTTAACCTGCAGGACAGGGGCTCTCGAGGACCGGAGTTGAGCGCCCCTGGCGCCGGTTCAGAATCCCGGAAGTTGTCCGTTCGCTCTTCCGACCAGCGCGAAAGTCTAGTTTCGATTCAGAGCAGCACGGATAGCGACCAAAAACTCACCGAGGTGAGCCGAATTCATGCACAGGTACATCTGAACTTGGAGCACAGCTGTCTGCAGGAGTCACGCTTGTGCTACTCTGTGACGTTAGCTTGTGTAGGACGATGAATTCCGCTATAAGTGCGTCGCTGTGCGACGTAGCATGATAAGCAAACTTGTGTGTTAGCTAGCTTGCAGAGTGATGCATGGTGCAGGTCCTCTAATGTTTACAGATGTGTAACATGCAAAAAAAAACAACTGTACAAGATGTAAAAATGTCAGTATTCTTGAAACATGTTTGTATGTATTCTAAAGTGTATTTTTGGATTACATTTCGAGGATATTTTAAGTCCTGTAAGAGTAATCAGAGATTTCCCCAAAAAAGTGAGAAAAAAAATTGTATGCTCGTAGCACCAGCAAAGAGATGCACTTTAGGCTGCAACCAACAAATTCAAGATACAGTAAATGGTGTTTGCATTACTGTTGAATGACTTGTTTTCTCCATTTTGCAAAGCAAATATGTCGAAGATCGACAAGATGAGCATCTTGGGGGTGAGGAGCTTTGGGATTGAGGATAAAGACCTTCAAGTCATCTCTTTCTTCTCTCCTCTAACCGTGCTGGTGGGCCCCAATGGAGCTGGCAAAACGGTAACCCAGCATCAAAGTGTAACTGGTGTCTCCTGAACTTAAGCTTTTTCTTGTTGTGCAATATGTCACAGCAGCATGTCCAAAATTTGTTATTTTTCTGTTTGATTTGCACAGACCATTATTGAGTGCCTTAAGTATGCAACATCAGGAGAACTTCCCCCCGGGTCTAAAGGTGGAGCTTTTGTTCATGATCCGAAGGTTAGTGTGAGCTGATCAGTTGCTGGGTGTTTCCGATAATTGTTAAAAAAATCTAAATATTTGTTGAATTAAGTCAAGTTTATGTCACTTAATTTTATAAAGTTTATAATTAGTCTGAACTTTATTTTTCTCTTTGGGTTTTTGTTAAATGGGGCCTGCAAAAATGATTTTTGATACTTTCATTTGTGAAAACGAATAATTTTGTCTTATCGCAGGACGCCCATGAGACGGATGTGCGCGCACAGATTCGACTTTTATTCACAGACGTGAATGGCGAGAAAGTCACCATTCAGCGCTCCATGTCCTGCACTCAGAAAGCAAAGAACAACCAGTTTAAAAGCTTAGACCAGGTCATCACAAGAATAAAGTGAGTTTTTCTGAATCATGCTATAAAAAAAAATCTGGAATGTTCAGTATTTACACATTGATTACATATCCGCTTTTTTCCATGTGTTACCCACGTAATTTATCCAGGGATGGTAAGAAGGTGCACTTGCCTTCGAAGTGTGGTGAGCTGGACCGGGAGATGATTTCTTCACTGGGGGTTTCGAAGCCTGTGCTGAATCATGTCATCTTCTGCCATCAAGAAGATTCCAACTGGCCCCTTAGTGAGGGAAAAGCTCTCAAAGACAAGTTCGACTCGATCTTCGCGACAACCAAGTAAAGCATTCCCTCACAAATTCATTCAATCAATCGTCCACCTCAGCAGAATCATCACCCAGTTAGTGTTTCACTTCTCACAGATACATAAAAGCTCTGGAGACGATGCGACAGCTGCGCCTGAAGCACAGTCATACGGTCAAAGAGTGTCAGGTGGAGCTTCGCTACCTGAAGCAGAACAAGGAGAAGGCCCAGCAGATTAGAGAGACCGTGGCCACGAAGGAGGCTCAGCTGAGGGCCTCCAAAGACAGCATCCAGCACATTGAGAGCCAGATTGATCCACTGGAGGTGGGTTGATGTGGTGTGTGTGTGTGTGTGTGTGTGTGTGTGTGTGTGTGTGTGTGTGTGTGTGTGTGTGTGTGTGTGCAAGACCCACAAAGCATAAAGTGTTGGGTGGGGAAGAACAAACGTCAGTTATTTCTGGGTGTTACATCTCAAGACTCTTGTGTCATTCCTTTCAGACTCGAATGACGGACATTGACCTGAAACTTGGGAAAGTGATTCAGCTGGACAGTGAAATCAAGGCTTTGGATAGCAGGAAGAGACAGATGGAGGAAGACAACAAGGAGCTCGAGGGAACAATGGAACAGGTAGTCTGTTGAAACCTGACAAGAACTTGGAAGAAGATCGACAGCAGTGAGAAAACAGACAGAATATAAAACATGAGCAAAGATGAGACTACAGAAGTAAAAACACACAGCCTGCCTCCGTTTCTCTCTCCGTCAGAGGTTTATTCAGCTGAACACCTGTTTCATCGCACTCTAGACTCCACTTTGCATGAGTCGCCATAATGCAGAGTGAGGAACAAACAGAGCGAGTACAGATGGTGAATGAGGTAGTCAAAAGTTCTGCAACGACAAGCCAGTTCATCAGGAGTCTGTGCTGATGCCAGCTTCTTATATGGATGCTGAAACTGTGTGTATCACTCTGAAGAGTGTGTTTTGTGTGACAGCCTTGACAGCGCTCTTCGTTGCACGTTTTTGTGGGAGGTGAAGTGCAAATATGAAATCATGTCCTGTGTAAGGACGTGGCTTTGTATATTGTATGTCTACATGGTGTATGATTTGTGATTTAAGTCCCTTGGTAAATGTGTTTCTTTCTATCTATTTTAGTTTAGATCACTGAAAGAGATTCGAACGCTTTGCAAGGCCGTGCTCATCAAACTCTGAAGCGACTCTAAGCCAGCGGACTGTTCTGTGCGGCAGGTTTTCCAAGGTTCAGACGAGCAGCTGCAGGAGACTTACCAGAACCACCAGAGGACGGTAAAGGAGAAGGAGCGCCGGCTAATCGACTGCCAGAAAGAGCAGGAGAGGGCTGGCCGAGAGAGTCAGAGGCTCAACAGAGTCAAGGCTGATCTCCTGGTGGAGCAAGGTGCACACACACACCTGCACACCCACCTGCCTGAACATCTGTTACAGCCCAAAGACTGGAGTTTGTCCAGGAGAGCAGTTTGAATTAATTTGCAAGCTGTTGCTGCGGTAGAAAGGATGACGTGTTACCTCTTGATAGCTCTAAGCTCAAGTTGACTGGTAGAGAATCAAATCCATTAGCAAGAGAATGACAATAAATCCTTCAGTCTTTTCTCATGCAAAATTAATTGCTGATACAATCCTCTATTTCTTCGTTTCAAAGGTCGACTTCAGCTGGAAGCTGACTGCCACACCCAAAGCATCAAGAACCGTGACAGTCAGGTGTGAGGAAGCCTCAAACAAACGCACAATAAGCTGTTTTGTAGCTTATGAAGTTTGTTTATTTCCTTGTGACGTTCAACCCAAAAAGTTTCAATGAAGTTCTGTTCTAATCTGAATAGGAAGCGATTCATCACTTTGTTTTTCCTGACAGGTTCGCTCTCTGTCGTCCTTCCTGGAGTTGGAGGGTTTCGACCGACCGCCTTTCAGCTCTCTTCAGCTGGAGAGTTTCCATCGTCATGTCACACAGAGACTTCAGCAGGAAAATGAGACAATTAATCAGATAATGGTACGAAATTCTTTATTCTAAAGACAAAATAATTTCTGATAATGTATTTTTTTTTTACCAAAAGTATTAAGATCTAACTGGTTTTACATGGCTGCTCTTCAATTTAAACCAAGCATCTTTTTTCTCCACTCGACGTTGAAAAAGAAAATATTCGAGTGTCGTAAAACTATGAATGAAGATGCTCTTTAAATTCATCACACTTTCTTCTTCCCCTCATTATTTCGTCCACTCAGGCAGATCTGCATGAAAAGGAGCAGCAGAAGCAGCAATCCATCGATGAGATGAGGGACAAGAAGACAGGTTTGGAACGAACGGTGGAGCT
>JAUESE010000008.1:9515488-9526110 GCA_032274725.1 Malacoctenus triangulatus
GTGAAGCACAGTTCCCACTTTAACTCAAAAATCCGTTGTATCAGATGTGCTTAAGATTGCAGAAGTGGAGAGAGATAATATTGCTTTCAGGTTATAATTTTAAAAAAGTTACTGCGCCGTAAGCGAACCGTCGTGACCACAGCAATTTCAACACACTCCAGGTCCCTCCTGGTTCTGTTGAAGCCGTTTAATTTACTGTATATTGTAATGTGAAGGAAAACATGCATTCAAGCTGTGATTGTAATTTGTAGGAATTTGAGCCGACATTAATTTTGGATTTCCAACCACGATATTACAGGTTAGGGAATGAGCTTGACTAATAAGCGCTTGGTGTGATAAAGTAACTCATTTGTCTGCTCGCACCCGTTTGCCCTAAGCTGCTGACCCCGGTTTGATGCTCGGGGAGTTGAGTGTCTCTTATTCTCAACAGCGCTCACCTTGCCAACCTAACACAGACCTCTCACAATCTCCGCGGAGCCACGCTGAGCTTTCAGGTTTCGTACACGATAATAACCGGACTGCAGCGTTAGCAGGCTTCAGTGTTCATCACCATTAAAAGCAGCGGTGGCCTCGTTGGCGGGCAGTTTACACGTGTCAACACAGAAGAGATGCTGCTAGCCGAGTCACCTCGATTCACAGCTGCTGCTGCTGGAAGACCGTTTCTCTTCTTCCTTCACTGGCTGGATTCAAGAGATAAAAACGTTTTTCTCTGTAGTTTTTCTTTCTGGCACCATCATGTACACCTGTTGGCTGTGAAATGCGACCATAATAATGTGTAACATAAAGAGGTTGTTTAGCGAGAGGTATTTGTTGGCGCTCTCTTCTGACTGCAGGGTGTTTGTTGTCTGACTTCACCCACTGTTGCTATACCTATTCATCTGCCAAATGCTTTTATTTTGAAGGCCCCTTACTTTTTTCATAGATGACATTTTGTGTTGGTTTATTTTTCCACTGTTTCCACTGTAACAATTACCAACAAACCCTTCAGCTGTTTTTTTCTGACTCCTCATTATTTTCCTACAAAAAGATCAAATTAATATTTTTACAAGTACAAATTTAGTAAAAAAAAAAAAAAAAATTCAATTAAATTACTTTAGTAATTGGCTGTTAGTTATGCAATTAAGTAAAAAAAAACCAAAAAAAAAACACATCACGTTGAAAGAAAATAAAATGAAAAAGGAAACACTGGGGAGTCTAACGTCACCGATCCACCGTGATTTATCGAGTGGGACACCTCTGCACTCTTCTGTGTGATACTGTATTTGTTCTCCAGCCATGCCATGCGTTGCACAATTAATTACAGCGCTTGTATTAATGAGCATCCTCTATTAATTCGTCGGAGGGTGACATAAATAGCGCCAGGCTGGCAGCGTAGCTAACAGGGTCTGATCTCAATGTGTACAACTAATGCTAAATTTATCTTACAGTAATGCGCATATGTGGTGATGGTTAGACACTTATAAATGTGAGTGTGCACAGACCTTGAGCTAAGAGATGGTGATTTTGCACCAAGTAGATGAAGCATGGTAAGATTCTATTCCCAGAAGGCACTTTAATTAACACATTAAATATTACAACGTAGTTTAATATTAATATCTCACACATAATGCCTCTCGCTCCCGTACGGAGGTACGCAAAAAAAGGCTGTCAGCCATGTGTAAGTGTGTTTTATATGTGTGAAATATCTGTTTGCTGGTGCGTTTGTGTACAGCATGAGCAGCTTTTGTGGGTTTCTGTCTTAGTTTGAACAAATGAGATGTTGGAATCGTGTCTGATGCGCTCACAGTCAACTGCCAACGGCGCCACAGTGATCGGGGGTCTGATTTTTTTAGTTGTTTTATATTATTTTGGCATTTGTTGAATCTGGCGTTCTGTCTTAGGATTTAATATTAGCTGGTCCTGGAATAACAATGCAGTTCAAACTCCAGGACCTTCAAATGGAGCTAATGATTGTTTTTTTTTTTGTCTGATTGAGCCGTCAGGAGCTGATGGCCTTCATCGCTCTGCTATCAGCCGCAAAGCTGCACAAGCTGTTGATGGGGAGAAACAGCCAAATGTTCTGAGTCAACAGATCTAAAAATAAATCGGGTCAACACCGGGATAAAAATAGATGCTGTTTTTTGAGAAGGACCGAAAGTAATAATGAAAAAAAAAACAGAGTGCGCTCCCAGTGGCTTTCATTTGCTCTCATCCGTGGTACATTGATAAACCTCTTTCTTGGCCTACATTTCCCTCCGCTGTAATAGGAGACGTTGGGCAATAAATTATTGTGACACAGTTGACAAAGTTGTGAAACTCTATTTGCTCGCCGAAATGGACTCACATAATTTATTAGTTTACCAACTCAACAGTTTTTAATATGCATTTATGCGATATGCCTGCAAGGCATCCGGTATCAAATGGCTTTTGTGTAATCGGTGCGTCTACTGTAATTTAAAGTTACTTGTACAGACGCCTGACGGACCTGAAACTTTTCCCCCTCGAATATAAGATGTTATTTTTTGTTCCTCATTCAACATGCATATGGCTGCTCGGAGCAAAACAATTAAGTTAAGTGATTTCTTTGTTTTGGCCCTCTGTCCAAGCTCTGAGTAATCTGTTGATGTAACTCCTCTACTTTTGTCAGAAACACCCCAGCAACTGATAATCGCCCATGAAAACGTGATCACAGTTAAGATAAGGATTTTCTGTCGTTTGTTACTTTTGTGGAGCATAAAGGACGCTGGCGGAGTGGCAAAAGGCAGCACAATGTGACACAGAGGCCGAGTGGTTCTTCTGAAGCTTTGTGCTGCACCAGCGTATGAAGCTGGAGCCGTTCTGTAGTGTGCTTCATCACATTGTGGAGCACAAGTCTCACAGAATGACATTCAGACCGATGAGCACAACAACAAACTGGCTGATTGTTATAGCTCACTGTCCTGAGGAGAACGCTAACAACCACTGTGTTGCCTAGCAAGGCAGCGCCAGGCGTCTGTGTGTGCGTGTGTGTGTGTGTGTGCAGCGCGGCTCTCTTTTTACTGTGTGTGGGCTGCAGCTGCTGTGGAGTATTATTTATGTGTCTCTCTGTTGTCTGCCAGAGATGCTTTATTCTGCTATAATGTGTTAATACAATAAAAAGTGGCAGTGAGTGTTTGATGTAGTGCATCATAAAAAGCTTAGAACAACTCGCTGCAAACGGCCTAATGATGACCGTGCCCCTCCACCCCTGTGATGTTTATCCCGAGGGCATTTCGACTGACCTTCCTTTTGACTTTTATCATCCTAAATGTTGATGCTCGTCATTCAGCTTCAGAGTAAACCTTGTTTTCAGTGCGGCAGGACTTCGAATTGAGTATAATCATCTATTACTTTTCCATAGAGGGCAGGGATGATGGGAAGCAGACTCACCTCCGTCCCTTTACTCCATTCAAATGACTAAATACAAGTACACATAATCTTAGTCCACTACCCGAGCGCGGCAAATGCTTTTAACAGTGACACTCCTGACCCTGAAATGTGCACAAAGTGAGGTTAATGGACCAAGGTTGTGACTTGTATTAATGCAAATAATCAGTTACAACAGCAAGTGGTGTATTGGCCATTATCGGAAGTAACACTTTTAAATGGCCGTCCTCCATGTTTTTGAAATGTGACCCATTCTCATGACTGACATTATGCAGGCTGGAGTGATGAGATGTTGAAATTTAAATGATTTATTCTGTGCTGATTGGAAATTAGATTAATTAATATTGCATGAAACCGCGTATTTCAAATTTATTTACTCCAAGGAGCCTAATACTTTCATTGTTGCCGTTTTTATATTTATATGCCGATGACACTGGGTTATTCATCAGGATGAAGGATTTTTGGTGAAACCCTTTCGTTTTGGGGAAGCTGATCAATCCTCTCATCACTATGCAGGCTGCAGTGATGGGATTTTGAATAATTACATGATATTTTCCAGTGGTGATTAGAAATTAGATTAATTAATTTTGCATCAAATCATGCTTTTTATGCAAAAAAGATCTAAATCTTACATTATTCTGATTTTAAATTGATACGCTGATGATGCTGCTTTATTCATCAGGTTAGGATAATGATAATATCATTAATGAATAACCAACATAACTGTACTGCGGGATCACCATAAAGGAGCTCTTAAATTATATTGTCCCATTGCATCTATTTATATTGCATGTCTGCAATATTGTGTTTTAAAATTCATTGGCCACACTTAATGTTTATAGTCTCCACCTTTTATCACTTTCTGTATTATTGCAGTTTTCAATCTGAAGATGCCTGAACGGCGTCTCCACTGAAAGTGAAATCTGCCCCCTACAGAGCAGCGACGGGGGCTTTTTCATTGGCAAACCGTCGTGTCTGGCTGTTATCTGCGTCTTTGCCTCACTTCTGTTTCCTCTTTGTGTTTCCATGTGTTCCTCTGAGATATATCCCAATAGTGACCAAGTGCCAGTCTGCGAGGAGAGGAAACAAATAGATTAAACGCCACATCCAATTCGCAAAATACTTCATGGATTCATCCCTGTCGTCTGTTTTTAATAAGCATTTTTCAGTCTGCCCTTCAGTTCATCCAAATTAAAAAAAAAACAAACAGCGCTTGTGTATGTTTATAATAAAAAATTATCTTCCTCCTGCGTTTTTTAATCATGTGCCCTAAATCAGGAGCTGTGCCTCTAATGTTTGGACAGCGTGTAGCATGGGAGCGTCATGTAATAACAAACCTGAGCCCCACAGTGGACTTGGAAAAAAAGTATATTAAAGGCTCCCTGTGGACTTGACTTGTAAACAAACCCTGTGTTTTTTTCACAGTCAGGCTTCCGTCACAGGTCTATTGTTGAAAGTTGCAACACTCACGAAAATTTCTTTTCTGTCCCACACGACATTCGCGACACTGCTTGATGAAATACTTGGCAACCTGCTTTGTTTGCATTCACAGTTCTCTCTTTTTTTCCTGCTTTGTGTCGGTACAATGTTCACACCAACAACGCCAAACAATCTGAAACCCACATATTTGCATTAGCACTGCAGCGTTTGTTCGTATTCAAATAAATAGATAATGAATACCACAATGAAATCAAACAACTTTCAACAGTCAAATATATATTTATTTAAAGAGAAAGATGTGGCCTTTTGGAGAAAATACCAAACAGCATCATTTGTTCTCCAGTGGTGTTGAGGGACCTGCTGGTGTTCAGATTTGAATGACAGCTTAGCCAGCAGCAGGCTGAGCCCCGGCGGGGGCACCGAGGCACAAAGTGAGCAAATAAAGCTTACAAATGGTGGGAGGACAGCATTCTGTTACCATTCATACAGAGCAGGAAGCGCCACCCCAGTATTTAAAAATCCCCAAGCAGTCCTGTGCTCTGTGTGTGTGTCTACACTGACGTTAACATGAGGTTTTTTCTCTGGTGGGGGCTTGTTTGGTCAATCAGTAACCAGGCGTCTCTTTGTATTGAACATGGGTAGTGATAGTCCAGATCCTCTGGGAGAGCAGACTTTTTCTGATGAAGCAACACAATAAATGTGTTTTAGATGGAGCCAATAAAAAGCAGTATCACAACACGATGACCCCAATGAAGGTAGACGACAGATAGCCCCCCCCCCCCCCAGAGTCTTAGCACCGGCGGTGGTGCTGAGTGGTGGATGGCTGCAGGGAGTGTTTGACAGAGCCCCCGAGCTTTCTGTAAGATGGAGTGGTGATAGGGAGGAGATGTATGGCGCCGCACATACAGTGGAGTGAGTCACAGGAAATGGGGACCGAAACCTGTGGTGTAACGGTTAGCACCGTCAGTCAGAAAGGATCCGGTTTGATCCCAGAGCTCAGCCTCACTGTGTGGAGTTTGCATGTTCTCTGTGCAGGTTTAACACAAATCTTTTCTGAGACCTTGGTCTATAAAGAAGCTGTGACATGTAAAGCAACAGACTTAACCGTATAAGCTTGCTAGCTCAGTTTAACTACACACATTAGTAAGAGTTGTACAAGTGTTAGCTGATTCAATGTTGGCAAAACTAACTTTTCTACAAAATAGAATGATTTCATGGCTTCCAAAATGAGCAGAAATTTGAATCTGTTAACCAAATCTGGTTTTGTTAATTAGCCGTTTTTAGAAACTTGCCTACCACTTATCATGAATAAGATTAGCTACACTTAAAGGAGAGAACAATAACTTCAACTTTTTTACTTCAATGAAATCATCGTAATTTGTAATTGATCAATGTGTGTGATTCAGCATAAAAATAAAATACATTGTCCTTACGGCTGGATAACTGAAAATCCACAATGTCTAAAGTGTTCAGAAAACATTTTATGGTTTTTGTGTTCTAACACGTAGAAGGGGAAGTAGCTCCGTAAATCAATAGATGACTTAGTCTGATGATAGGCCACGGATGAATTGCTCCTAAATCTGGCAATTCTTCCTGTTATAATTGCTGCTGTTAGCTTTTTACCGACACGCCCGTCGTATAATAACAAGCTTGCCGTACCTTTTGTGCGACTTCTATTTCACAGGGAGACCTCGAGTAATGTTTGGCTTAGTTCAGTTCAGCGGAGAAAAAAGCGCTAACGCATTAAATGTCCTCTTACTAATCTTGTCAATGTGATTGTGGCTCCAGGACACAGCTGAAGCTGGATCAGCCTTTTGTGCACAAAGGCTTGTACCATTGTTTGCTCCACAATGCCTGGCAGTATGCATCATTCAGCTGTGTTGCTGGGAAAATCATCCCGGCTGGTGGCAACAATGGCGATACACGCGGCTGATCTGATTGCAGTGCAGGAGCGCTCGCTTTCATCCGTAATGCTGGGAAACAGATCATGTAGCCGCAGCTCTTATCTTGGAGATGGATGCTGACAGCAAACACAGACTCTGCGAGCTTCCACCTGTTATTTTTTTTCTACCTCTTAATCTTTTATTTCCCCTTACTCACCTCCCCGCCTGCTCCTGATGCTCGTTTTTGCTCACTGTTTTTTTTTCCCTCCTTTTCCTCCTCCACCTGTCTCCACACCTGCCTCCAAACGGCTTCATGCCCTCTCTTTTGCTTAGGAAGCTTCTTTTTCTTAATTATGTCCATACCTTATGTATTTTTTTCCCTCCAGCCTTCCTCTCATTTCTTCCACCCCTCCGTCCAACCTCCATCACCCCGACCTCCCCGTGCCACCGTTCTCACCTTTTCCTTCTACTTCAATACCTTTCCCCTCTTTCAGCACCTCCCCGTCACCTCGCGCTGGCACTCCTCTCCGCACCCTTCATCCTGCCATTTCCTCCTTTATCAGTCCCTTCATCACAGGCTCAGGCCACATGCAACCCTCCCATTCCTTGATCTTGAGAAGATAGCTGATCCCACTGATGCTATTTTAAGCCTGTCATGCAAACTCTCTCTCTGTCCTCCTCCTCCTCCTCTTCCCTTCCATGGAGAGCTGGCAGCTACAAAGACAGACATAAAACATGCATTCTTCCCTCACAACCAGACTCTCTCTCCCTGATTGTGACTTTGAAATCAGTATAATTAACTGTATTGTCCGGGGATGAGCGAGTCTGGCAGAAATAGCAGATTTCTCCCCATATGTCGCCGCTAAATAGATGATTTAATTGTCTTGAAGTTTCGTCAGAGGGCTTTGGCACAAGTAGAAGAGCTTTTTATAGATGGTGGGGATATTTTTTCCTTTTTGCACCAGCGTGTATTTGCGTCATTCACTGCAAAGAAAAAAGGTCATCGCGATAGCTGCCTTGTTCTCGTCTTCTATTACTGATGACTTTCCGGTCAAGTTTCGGAGGCCGCCCTGAGATCTAAATCCCCCACAAACAGACATTATCTGCATGAGCGTTGAAGGCATTCATAGAAAAACGCGTTTTTCTTTCTTGGGGAGATTTTGAGTTTGCGGGGGGGGGGGTTTCAAACCCTTTTCTCTTATTGCGAACATGCATCACTGTCATGTTTGGAATATGTTAAATTTGACCCCTTAACATCCCGTTTATCCACTTGATCGAGCGAATGAGAAACCGTTTTGAATTTTCCGAGTACCATAAAATCACAAATACTCAACGTATGTTCCACCAAATGGGTGAGCAGGGTGGTAAAGGGTTAATGTGTCCCTGCTTCTACTTCCTCTTTAGGTTTATCTTGATCATATTCAGACCTTCACTGTGTACCAACAGTCCCCTCTTCCAAACGTTTTTTTTGGAACGTTTCTTTCTGTTTGCCTTTTTTTCCCAGGACTTCTGACTTCTCTTGATGACATGGGAATGCTGTGAATTTCTGGAGCACTGCAATCTTACACAACATGTGTTTTTTTTTAAAAAAGAAAGCGCCAAAAAAGAAAAAAATATCGCCAAGAACTGTTTATTTTCGGAGTGGAACAATCCTGAGCCTAATTGGACTCTGCAACGTTGGGACGGGGCCTCCGAGTCTCCATCCCTGGCGACACAAACAAGACTAATTTTAATCATTTTCACAGGGTTCTGAGTATGTGAGGAGTTCACACTGGGAAATGGTTGAATTAAGATTATCAGAGGAGCCAGCAAGTGCACGAAATTTGTTTGATATATTTGAACTTGGTTGGTGTTTGTGTGCACTGCAGAGACACTGTGGTAAATAGTCAAACACAGCGTGAAATCTGTGGATGATTAGTCTTTCTGCATTCAGCACTCGTGCAAAGAGAAGCCACGTTTAATTGACGATCCTTAGTTGAAGTACACGAATGGGCAAATTCTAAGTAAAGTTTGGAGCTTTTGTGTTTTTTATTTAAGGTTTTGTCTTCCTGTGTTGATGTTTACTTCACTTGCCTGTCATTTGAATTCCTGCTTAGCTCACCTTCCCCGCAGACAGCATTGTCGAGCTTTTTCTTGCTGCAGATCACCTGCACGTCTCTGAAGCTGCATCAAGTTTCCTCATTAGCTTCTCAGCACATATATACCGGAGCTGTTTACGTCTGTTGTTTGTCAAGCCTGCCGGAGCACTTTAACTGATGACTCCTCCCCTGATTACCCGCTCTCGCCTTACTCTCCGAGTCAGAAGTTTCCCTCCCTGTCAGCCTTTTGTTTGTTTGCTCTTTTTCACTGTCAGCCCATTTCCACCTGACCTTTCCGTGAAGGCCCCTAACTGTACCTCGTGTTATCTTGACAGCTGGCTTGTGGGCCCACATTTCGTGGAGGCCCGTGACAGAAGCAGAGTGTGATGACAAACACTGTCATTCATGATAAAGTTCACAGCATTCGTCTTCCTGGTGAAAACGCTGGAATGACGCTGCTTTACTGGAAACAGCTTTCCACCAGCTGCAGAAAGTGAAGGACTTTTCTTTGTATGTGCACTGAGATTTGAGCCATTTTACTGGATTATTTTTTAAAAAAAGTCAACTTTTTATGACAGCGCTTTTATGGTTCAGATTTGTTGTCAGTTAGCATATAGACACTTTTTCTAGGAACGCCGAATAGTATTTTCTCACCAAAAAAAATTCATAAATGAAATACTGAATATTATCTCCAGTTATCTCATTCATTTGAATATTGGTGCAATTTACTGACTCATCTTCTTTGCTGTTTCACTCCTGAGCGTTGCAGGATCATATGTATGTATGTATGAACCAAAGATATTTTTCTGACAGCCTGTGCATCAAGAAGAATGATTTGTTGTGATTCTCTTTACCAATATATGGATGTATATAAATTTACAGAGATACATCCTTTTTGCAGACAGGCCAGCACATCACACATTCCTCTTTTCCACTCGCAATGAAAGACCTGATTGGCAAGACACGGAACGCCAAGTTTCTCTCAATGTTGAATGAGTGCCTTGGGCAGTCCTGTTGTTGTTGTCAATGTGTCTGTCAACTAGGAAATCTGAGGCTCGTGTGACGCTCTGATGCATTGAAACCTCAGCTTCACGAGTGAATTCAATTTAGTATTCTTGAAAAATCGTCCAATAACATCCCTCACTGATGGTGCTGGACTCGTGCATGAAGATGTGACCGTTTTGAAATAAGCTCTGAGGTTGTCGGACCTCATCATCGTTTCTACATCAGTTCTTTGTGGCCCTGTAATTAAAACAGCTACCATACGGGGCCCTCTGACCCCTCACACTAGTGTAACAGGAGCCCTTAATCTTTCACATTTACTTTGACTTGCAGAATCACTCAGTGCCAACACACTTCCATCCCTGGAGACTCTGCTGGCCTTGAGAGACGCATCAGCAGTAAATTAAAAGTTTTCTGACTTTGAACGAAGCGAAAAAGTTCGCTCCAACGTCCTACAAATAAACTTGTTTCTACAGTGTGAGGTGAATCAGTGCATTGCAGAGGGGCCTCTGATTTAGTTAAGGAAATCCACCCGGGGTGCGGTCGACACCAAACTCATCCATGAAACATTATTCTCAAATGAATAATAAATAGTTTTGGAAAACTTGGCTGCCATTTTCAATGATGATCACACCCCAGAAGTGCTGTAAAGTCGCGGCGCAAACAGACGAGAATATGACGTGAAAAAAACAACTTGTATCATTTTGTATTGAGCATTAATGCAACTCACAGGTCGCTGTACAGAATGTCTCTTTTATTGGATGTACTCATACATTTTCAAAATTACTATATGCCTCGTATCTAAAGACTCTCGGATGAATTGTTCTGTCTCTAA
>JAUESE010000008.1:9544842-9559312 GCA_032274725.1 Malacoctenus triangulatus
CACACACACACACACACACACACACACACACACACACACACACACACACACACACACACACACACACACACAGGTTGGGAAGGTTACTTTCAAAATGTAATTGCTTATAGATTACTCAATGTTTCCTCAAGACTGTACTGATCCCAGCACTGCGCTGACTCTGTCGTGACTTCACTCCGAAACGAGGTGACTCTGCGTGCAAACTTGGGGTTAAACAGTGCTTCATTTCTTTTAATTCCAACTATTATCATCTTTTGTGAAAGCGATCACTCATTTTTCATCCAGTAACAGACGACTTTACATTTCTTGCGTCATTAAGAACATCGACACGTCCTTGCTCCTCATGTTCCCTTCTTTTCTTCTCTTTTCCCATCTGGTGACAATCAGTCTTGCTCACTTTCATCCATTCTCTATCAGTCTTTACTCTTTGTCTCCTAAATCTGTCATCTGACCCCTCTCAGGTCTTTCTGCCAACATAATGGAGTGGCTTTACAGACTTTTCACTCGGTCTCCTGTTACTTCCTTCCTTGTTTTTTTACTCCTTTCTCAAAATTGTCCCCTCCTTCGCTGTCACTTGTCTTTTCCTGTCAGGCTGGGCGTGTCTAACTGTCCACAGGGAATGACGGTGTTTCCCCGGTGGAAGTTTTTTCTGCTGTGTTGCTGGATGCAGCAGTGTGACAGCCCTCGCCGTCTCTCACATTGTGCATCGCTGTGCCCCTTAAGACCAATAAGAAGGAATCCAACATAGTCTGTACATGTGATGCAAGACTTGAGCTACATACTAACCCACCCCACCTTATAAAACATTCATGCCTTTTCCTATGCTCACTGGCCCGTGTATCACTTACACCTACTTAGTCACAGATTGGGCCCTCTTTCTTGCCCGCAGGCCTCCTGGATTTTCCAGGGTTTGGATTCACGAGAGTGCAGGAAATATTCAGCAGGCATCAAGGCTCCTATTTTTGACATTCCTCATTATTTGGATATTTTCATCTATGCGACTGCTCTGCAGGCTGCTGCTGCTGTTTTTGTTTATTGTCATTCTCGTGAGGCCGAAGACACCGTGGTGCAGAAACATCCCGAGAGGCGGGCTGTTTCTGAGAATTAATGATGATGCTACACTCGGCAAATTAAGTCACATATCTTGTCCCTGTTAATGCAACAGGAATTTATACCTTGTCACAAGTGTGAGTTGTTGGTTTAATGATGCGACGGCCTGATTAAGCCATACAGATTTGATTTGATGTAAAGAATTCTGCAAAAGATAAATAGTTTCAGTGGTGACTGCAGCAGGAAGAGGCATGTTATGCATTAAAGACAAAACTGTATCAATGCTATCTGATGCTTTTATTCTTTATGAAAAGTCAACACTGTGTGATCATTTGAATTTAACAATTCATGAGAGTGGCACTGATTTCCCCGGAGAAGTCTGTTGCCAGACATCTCAAGTGTTTGGACAGCAAATGTGTTGTCCATTTTGCGACTTGGATGTCTGCGTGTGTGTGTGTGTGTGTGTGGACGAGAGAGGCGACGGCGAGGAGAGGGGGGAGGGGGGTGAAGCTGGGGGAGGGCTGTCAGGAACAGTCAAGGCTGACATCCGAGATATCACAGAGAACGAATTGCACACGCGCTCCCGCCGCATCTCTGAATTGCCGATAATTCAAGGACAAAGCGGGAGATTAAAACAAACAGGAGCCACTGTAGATTCAGATAGAATCACAGTGGATGTCAAGGTTGGATGGTTAGAGTGATGGCTGAAAAAAGTCGAGAAATCAAAAGATTAAGGAAGGCTGTCGTTGGCTCTGAAAGGACCACAGACTGAAAGGCGTCAGATCAATACAGCCGGGGTGGTAAATCCTTCAACGTCCTGGCAGGACTCTCTGTATTTGGCCTCTTTATCTCTAATTCCATCACTTTTTTCTTTTTTTTTTTTTTTAAAAACTCGATCTGTTTTACTCTTTTTAAGTAGGTGGCCACATGGTCCAGAAGAGGTTTTATTTATTGAGAGGAGAAGCTGAGAGAGGAAACAGATGCGATGAGCTCTGGAGAGATTTGGTCCGAGGCCAGCGCGGATAATTTTCAATTGAGGCATCTATTTTTTTCCTTTTTTTTTTACTACAGCATCTCTTATGATTGTGCATATTTCCCTTTTGGGCTTTTCTCACTGCACAAGTGGCCATGAGAGCATGCTTCAGAGAATTGAACATCTTTTCCCCATGAAATCTCAGAAAACAAAACACTACATGAAGCTGAAAATTGCAGCTTTTTCTTTCTTTTTTTTTTTCCTTTTTGCACTCCACTCTGAGCTTCTACTCCATGTTAAGGGCTTCAGTCTGGGGCATCATCTGTAAATGGCTCATCGTTGTTGTCCCATTTCACCTGGAGTATTCCCGGCAGGGTGGATTTAAAGAAAACAGCACAGGACAGGATGTGCATGAAGAGGCATGGGTGGTGAACCAAAAGAAATGAGCATTTCCCTCCGGGAAAGTGACATTCTTTAACATAACCTACTGTAAATCTCCTCATGTTGATGTACTTTCTTTCTCTCACACTCTGTGACTCGCTTCGTTTCTCAACTCCTTTCTGTCAGGCTTCTGATGTCTTGCTCATTTGCAGACACTTCACAGAAGACGTTATTTGTCGATATGTCACCCTGTTGGAAGTGTATTTGGACTCAACTTTAGCATCAGTCATGATGAGATTAAAAACACGAGAAAAAGATAAGAAAAAAAAGACGGAGAAAGCGCTCAGACCAACGAAAAGCCACACCATGCAAGCAGTTGTGATCCTGCTTGTGCGAAAGTGTTGGCTTGCATGACAGGCCAGCGCCTCAGTTTGTGTTAATGGGTGTGAAGCGTTCTTTCTGATATAATCTGGATATATTGACCAAAATCATGGTGGCAGCACTGTCAGTATGGAGGGTGACAAAGCTGGACCGCTGCTTACCAAACATGGCAGTTCAAAGGCTGCGCAGCCTTGAAAAGCAACAGCTTTGAAATTGAGTTGGAACCGGAGCAGTTTTTCAGGAGAACCACAAGCACTGGACAGCTTCCCAGGGGCCTCATTAGGGACTTTGTATGATGGGAGGATGGGAGGAAGTAGGGCACAGCAACAGAACACACACAGACACAGTATCGCACATGTGCGTCTCTCGCAAAGTCGCACACATTCATACATGCAGACACACACACACACTGCGGAGGAGAGTGCGCCTGACGGAGTGCAAAAGTAATTGGCAGGAAAGTGATGTGTCAGGACTACTGTGTGCATCGAGAGCCATGCAAATGGAAGAAACAAGTTTAAATAGATATAAAGAAAAAAAACAGTGTCAAAACGTCTGCAGTGCAGAAACCAAATGAGCTAATTGAAATCACAGTTTTGATCGTGTTCGGTTCTTATTTTGACATTTTGGTTAATTAATCGTATGTGCTTTTTGCGTGTCCAGCAGTTGGCACGTTGTCTTCACCTCTCTGTGCTGCTATGTGTGTGTTGGGTCATTAGCTACAACAGCTACGGCTCTTTGTGACTTTTAGAGCATCTCAAGAGTTGAGCTCACACTAAGTGTCATTAAGCCACCCGTCTTTTCACGCAGCTGGTATGGGTGCGTACGTCTATGTCTCTCGCTCCGTGTGTGTGTGTGTGTGTGTGTGTGTGTGTGTGTGTGTGTGTAAGAGAGCAGGCTGTGTTCCGACACCCTACATTTAGCTCCTCTACAGCTCGGTGACAGAGCTCCATATGGTATCTCTCAGTTTCTACCTCATACACCCATCACAATGTGTGATTTATGCTTTTTTAATAGGCAGATCCCCATTCTCACACACACACATGCACGCACACACACACACACACACACACACACGCGCACACATGCAGACACTGCAGTAAACCTTTGAAGAGACTAACCTAAACATACCTTAACATTTTCGAAGCAGATGTCAGTGACTCAAAAGAAGACAAACGGCCACATCACTATTAAAGTCTATTGAGGGAGTCGGCTAATAAAACCAGCCCCTGTCCTTCTCTGCCCACTTCATCAGAGCAAGGGGTGGGGCTGGGCGAAAGGCAGATTGTCAGTCCATTACACAACACAGACACATTATCTACACACAAGCACTCACACCAAGGATGCGGCAAACGACAGAATAACTGAAGATGAACAGGATGGCATCAGGAAAATCATGCCGCTGTGTGTGTTGACCACTTTGCCACAATACACACAGGAATGGTGGCTTTTATCATTCCAAGAATATCAGATGTAACATCAATATAGGATTCTAATAACGAGTATTTTATAGAAAAGTCCCATGGTATGTATTCCTGAAAGCAAATGGACTGAACAGGTGGAATCCTCATGCAACCTGTTAGTGAATCAGTTTCTTCCACCTACAACACATTTTTCAATGTATAAGTCTTTAAGAGAGATCCAGCCAGCATTCTCATTTGCTGACACCGTCCTTATTCAACTCTTTATCACTGCACAGTTTACTATAATACACCCCAGCTGGAAACACTCACTGAAGTTAAACAATGTTTTCTGTTGCTTATTGCGTATTAAATTCTCTTTTTAAGATGTATGAATATCTGTAATTGCCTTGCTTCAACAGTAAACTAGATAGTGGTTCTATAAGATGTATGAGTGCGTACAGTACGTCTCACAGAACAAGGCGCAGTTTTGTTGTTAAATTGCGAATCCTTTCCAGTGTCTCCTGTCTAATAATTATATTTAGACTTATGACTCTATCCATTCTCTATGTGCAGATTGACTGTTGGGAATCCTCTAACTAAGCATCTGTGGCTGAGACAAAAGCTGCACAGAGGTATTTTGTGCCTTGAAGCTACTTATGCACGTTCCAATCATGTGGCATCCCCATCACATCTGCAGCAAAAGAATTACACACACAAAGACGCACTACTGTATATGCAAATGCATGCTAATTCATATCTGCCGTATACAACCAGTTATTTCTGGCGTGTAGATTTACCCACTGTTTGGTGCGTGTGTCAGAGTCCCTCAGGTAAACTCCTACTGTTCAATAACATACAGAAATTGTCCTGTAATGAGCCCAGATGGCACAATAGGAGCGTGTGTATTTCTTTATTCCCCACCAAGAGTAAAAGTGTTCGCAGTATATCATACGAGCTCGGGTGTGTTGGCAGCTGCAGCACTCTTCGGGGGGCAGCCAAGCAAAGCAGCCTTTCTGCGTTGGTAGAAAAAGGAAGTTGCTTAATGACACTTGACAGTGACTGACATTTTTAACCAGTGCTCTGGTAATTATGTCATTTTGTTGCTCTCTGTTCTTCTGCAGTGATTTAATGGCGTCAGACAGGAGAACTGCACCCACCTACTGTTGTTCGCCACACACCCACCTCTTAATTGCAGAATAAAGAAATGTGCATTTCCCCCCTATTTTCTGAAGAATCGGTTCCTGTTTGCGCTGCGATCTGAATGTTTTCCCACCACAGTCGCAGCGCCGGATGTCATGCTGGCCACCTCCCGGCTGAGATTCTCTTTCCTCTCTTGTCGCTCGTTTGCCTTCTCCTCGCTGCCTGTCACTAACTTTTTGCTCTGCAGTTACTTTTCGTGTCACCGCCACCTTCTTCACTTGATCTTCCCACATCCCCGCATGCCTGCCACTAATTATCACATCACTCACTGAGTATATGCACCAACGCTCCCTCCTTGGTTGTCATTTTCCAAACCATATATATTTATACCTGCAGTGCTTCATCAGGAGAGTCTCTTCTCGTAGCGTCATGTCTTCCGGATCACGACCTTTGCCTGCACCTGTTTTCTCAGTTTTATTTGTTGCCTTCTCAGACTGTCTGTCTGACCTGCCAGGCCTGTATTAAGTAGAGAGCTTTTTGATACTTTCCCAAGTCTTCCTTTCAACTCCAGACGTCTGTTGATGAGTCATGGCGCGGCTCACAGGCCTCACGTGGCTCATGCGGCTCTAATCAGTAAATTGCACAGCAGCTGAAGTGCCACAACACTTAATTTCAGAAATAACTACAGTATTTATGCCGTCTCTTATTGAATGTTCCGTCAGCATTCTCGCGAGCCGTGCCGACTCAAGTGCTGCTGGATGAAAAGAAACTTAAAGTCTTAATAAAATGAAGTGTCTTTTCTCAGTTTCAGAGTGGAAATACAGTCGGGAAAGTTGTGCAGTGTTGCTCACTTCTGTTGTTGTTGGTATTACTATTGAAATAAAGTCACAATCCATAGTGGCAACATTGAAGAGTTTGATAAACTGGCTGGCTGATGCAGTTTTTCTGTTTAAACCTTTCTTGGAACCCCCCCCCCGATTAAGTCCACACAGCAGTTTCGGTCTCTTTGTATGTGCGAGCTTTCTAGGCGAGAACTCAAGTCCAAGGCTCATGAAGAATTGACAGTGTGAATGTTTATTGCACGAGGCAGGTGTTGGTGGATTTGCCTGTATGCCTGCCTGAAGGGTTTTCCCTACCCGATGCAATGCTGAGCTCGACATGAAAAAAGGAAAACTAACATCTTCCTTCTCATTTACAGTTAGTCTCTGTGAGCCATATGTTGATTTTCTTGTCTGATTGGACTTGAGGACTCTCGCGAAGCTCCCGCTCTCTCTCTCTCCCGCCACCCTCCATCCACCCAGCTGTCCCTGTGCGATATCCCACATCCCTAATCTTCTAATTGGTAGGTAGTCTCGGCTATTACCTGAGCGATGACGGGGTGGGATCGATAAGCGGCACAATGCCTAACGACGTGTCCCGCTGCTTCTCCTCCATTCTCTCTCTTTCTTTCTGCCACTCTTCTGAGTCTCAGCCCATTTCACTTCCTTTGTCACCCCCTCAATGTTTGAATCCAGGGTATCCAAGGCAACGGCCACTCAATCTCAACATGTCACCGGAATAAACAGTACTTTAATTTGTCTCTATTACTGCCAGGTTGCTCTGTTCTTGCCGTCCTTTTTTTTTCTTCTCTCTAATCTTACAGGCAGAGTGGGGCAGGTTTTGAAAAATGCTCCGTCAGCTAAGAGGTAATCGATGGAAACCTGGTTTTCAATCAATGCCACTAATTTACCTCCACTAACTCCTGAACAATGTTGGGCAAATTACTCGAAGAAAGTAATTAGTTCTAGTTACTAGCAATGCTCCCAAAGACGTGATTGAATTAGCAACTGAATTACCCTTTCAGAAAAGTAAGAGTTACCAGAGAGAGTCGGGCGCTGACCTTTGTCAAAAAAAATAACCTTTAAATATGTAAAGGAAATAGGATTTTGTACGTTCCTGCCTTTTACATAAATGGCGTTGAAGTACTGCTTGTACTCCCATCCTGAACATGGCAGGTTTAACCCGACAGACCGCTTTTGGACTCACCATTGTTGCACCTACTGTAATTTCTCTAATAAACCCTAACCCCCCCCCCCTCCTCTCAAGTAAAGCCCCCTTCTTTGTCATGCTCCAGTAGGAAGTGGAACAGGAAGGAGTCGGTCAGTACGTGTAATTCCAGAAAAAATACGGCCTCTTGTAACCACTTATTGCTCGAAGAAATGGAAGAGGGGACCAAAAAACTCTGTGCCAGGCTCAGTATTACTACTTCTTGCCTTTTCTTTTTTTAAAGTGTGTAGCAGATGCGAATCATCATCATAAGCAACGGCATCATTGTCATAATCAGACAGTTTAGTGGCTTTCATTCAAAGTCGAATAAAACCACTCGAAGAAGCGCCTCACTGTGGGTAAACATCTCTCCGTCTCCCTTTGCAATGCAGCGCTCTGCACACACACCATTTGAATAAAGGCACCTTCAATCCCAGCCGTGTGAAAAGAACGCACTTCTTGGACCGTTGTCACGTCGGAGCTTCTGGAATATGTGCACGCATACAGAGCAGGAAATGAATATATTCCCCCGGGAGAATTATGTAGGGTTGAAAATCTTATTTGAAGCCTGTAGTGAGCGGTCTCACTAGATTATTCTCCTGAGCGGCGCCAGAAAGTGGTAACAATCAGTGATTTCTGGCATGGGACAGAACTTTATAGAGCTCTGTCATGGTCTACCAGAGACCAGTAAACAAAAAAAAATAGATGATGGATGTTCTCCTTGGTGGTGGGAAATGAAAAACCTCACATAAGTTCTCGCAGAGAAAAGAGGGGATGACGGTGAAGGTGGAAAAGGCAGTTCAGAAAATGGTTTTGGTTTCTGATGTGCTGCTGTCAACCGTCTGTGACAGAGCAATTTGTGGTCTGTAACTTCTACATATACAGTCAAATATATAGTTTAATACAGTGGTGGACAACCATTTTCTAGAGCCCTCTCAACAGTGCAACTGAGTAAGGCAATGGAACCCTATAGGATGGGGGGGGGGGGGGGGGCGTGCTACCCTTACAGCAAGCTTGGGCCCTAATGTGCCCACCCCTAAACTGTAATGTATGTCTATAACCTCCACTGCCGATAGAGGACCTTTACAGTGAAGCCAAACACAAGCTGATGCACTACCTCTCATCAATACAGCAAAGTGGGACCTACAAAATAAAAGCACAGCTTCCCCTGTCATGATAATTTAACAACTCTTACAGATTATAGTTATTAAATTCAACAAGAAAACGGTTGAGATTCCCTTTACGAGCCATATTTACATTGAACAAATGCCTCCAATATCATAAATACTTCTCACTTTCCTCCCTCGGACCATGTCTTCTATCTCTCCAAGCTAAGAATAGCCGCTCTTTATTTGGAACAGCCTGCTGGAACCCCTGCTTGTACGTTGTCTTTTAATTAGGACATTTTTCTCAGTTCTAGCCTGGTAATCTGTGAATATTCCTGAAAAGCTCTCACTGTTCTCTGGACCAATTAAATTCCTGAGTACAAAACAGCCTCGCAGGACCCCGTAGGTAGCCTCGCCTTGTGCTCGACCGGCTCCTAGTCAAACTTCTCCGTCAAAAAGTGGTTCCATATTGACTCTTGAAAACACGATGTGGGAATCGTACCGAGCCAGCGTCCTCTGTACTGAGGAGGGAGAATGACGGGTTAATCACTGAAGCAGGATCAGTCCAGACTCACTTGTAACCTACAAAAGCCCTTACTCCTGCTTCAAAGCAATGTCACTTAGCCGATACTCAGGGGGATTTTAGCAGCAGAAGCACTTCAGTGTTTAGTGTTAAGAACACACTGACTCGATGTGATGTTCATCCACAAAGCTCATATTAATTGAGTTGTAATCACCTTGTCAAAACTTATAAATCGTGGATAAACAGTGGATAAATGTTGAGCCGAAAAGACGAGCTGCGATTTAGTGTCCAGATCACATTTTCCATAATCTTCTTTTAGGTCAAACAGAAAGAGGATGATGTTCTCTTTGGCTTCCGATGGTCTGCAGTTCATTGTAAAGGAGAAGGTCAAAGTCTCTGGCACATTTCCATCATATCTCTGCAGTGTAATGTGTGTGTGCGTGTTTTTTTAAAGCAGGAGCAAGAGTCAGGGCAGGCTTAACCCAATTTAACCGAAAGGAGCAGCTGAAACAGTCTGTGTTCAAAGTTTAAAAGCATGTCGAGCAACAGCGAGTCATTTTTTTTTGGGGGGGGTGAGACTTCTGGAACTAGTGACTGTAAACGGCTTTTCACACGAGGGGTTTCCATAATTCAGTACAATTGCACCATGCTGCACACAAAATACAGCGTGTAACCCCCCCTCCCCTCTAAAAAGAAACTGTTTAGCATACTTTATGCACCCTCGAGGGACATTTTTCAAAAAAAGTTCAATTTCCGAAAACTCGCTTCATAATAGCATTGATGTCATAATTGCAGAAAAGCTGTAATGCAGAAGAGGCTTTATTGAGGCTGTTACAGACGCAGAATTCAGCGTCACAATGCAGAATAGGTAAACAGGCGGGGACCGCCGTCTTTCTACAACAGGACCCCCCCGGCTGATGGATGAAATAGCTTATAGAGGACACAAGCTCGGTGACATTGATGGACAGTCTGATATTGCCTCCCTAATCTTGCCTCCCTTCAGTGCCCCCCCCCCGACACACACACAGACGCACACACTCATCTCTGTCCCTCTCACTTCTCCATATCACTTTCTACTTCTGATCTGACTCCTACTTTCTTCGACTCTCTCCCGTCATTTCTCCGCTCTTCATTTATTATCGTCGCTCGCTCGCTCGCCTCTCGTCTCTCGTCTCGCCGTGTCCTGACGGGCTCTCGCGTCGTCCCAGTTCTTTTGGTTTCTGAACGTTCTGCACCTCCATCAAGCCTCTCCCTCATCTCTGTCTGGATTTGCCTCTGCTGGCGCTCCCGCTGTCCTTGTGTGCGCGGAACAACGCACTGATCCCTATAATCATTTTGCCAGATCAAACATCTCCTGTGAAGGACACCAGGGAAATACATTTGTCAGTAAAACACAAAACCAGTGATAGTCTTTCCAATGTACTCGTACAAAAGTGGTGTAATTGACAGGCGCGTTGATCGTACAGTACTAACTTAGATTTCAACCTTTCACAGTTCGTCAGCTACACCTTGGACAGGCTACAGTCCATCACAGGGTCAGTAAGGAGAGACAGACAGTGTATTTAGTGTCTGAAGAGGTACAACAAATCTGACCATCATATAAAAGTATGTTTGTGTCTATAGTTTTGGACTTTTACTGAGCAGGGAGGGGGGCTGAATACATCAGGATTCATTCGTTCAAGTTCTCAGTGTTTTTGTAGCCCTGCTAAGAGGTTAAATCAGCCACAACCAAACACTCTCTTCAATGAGGTGTTTTCAAAAGTACCGAATGCAAATAAAAAATAGAATATAAAAAAAAACAAAACACTTCCTCGACTTATATTTTTTTTGTTTTAAGTTTGGTTGACACAACAAAGCAGCCGTGGAGACTCTGAGCAGATTATTAAGCACGAAGAGCAGCGGAGCGGCTGTGCGAAGTTTTGTTAGTCTGACTGGAGTCGCGCGTACGTCCCTGTTTGCCTTCCACCAACATCAGCTGTAATCTTGAGCCTGAACAGAGGCTGAGGATTTTGCAGCCTGGATGAAAGTTTTGTTTGTCTGTGCTCTGCAGCACCTTGTCTGGCCTGACTGCCTGCCTGCCTCTCTGCTGATTAACCGGCGTGCACCTACACTCACTCGTCTCTTGCTCTCTCTCTCTCCTCGTGTTTGGAGCGGTGGTTCCTCTCTTTCAAAGAAAATGCAACATTGCATAATGTACAAGGTGGTGAAAACCCCCACAGCTGGCCATTTTTACAGTTTCCCGTTTTGCAAACCAGATAAATCTCTTTCAAAACATCTGTTTTGCTGTTCTTCGAAAGGGAGTTTTTTTTTTTTCATCCTTGATGATTCTTTTGTTTGCTTTTGTTTTCTCCTTCGAGGTTGATTTGGTTTTGTAGAAAATGGGAATCTGCGGCCCTGTATTGGTCGGAAAAGTGTGGGGGGGTCGGGGGGGGAGCACTGCATCTCTCATATGACCCTACTCAATCCGACTGTTTGATCACAGCAATCAATAGAGAGAAAGAGAGAGATAAAGAGGGAGGAAGAGGAGAGGGGAAGTGTGTCTATGTGTAGACGTGGAGGATTGTGGGTCAGACAAAGCAGAACAGACATTCGCTGAGGACCCTCAAGCACACTCCACTCCACTCTTGTACTCATCTGAAGACTGTGTGGGACGAATATCAAATAGAGCACTATATTCTCCAGAAGGGGAGATAAAAGAACAACAAGTACACATTGCATCCCTACTGGACCACAGTTTGTTTCCCGGACTTTTTGTTCTGCTTTGTCTGCGGCAGGTCAGTGTGGGTGGTTTTCGGTTTGACGTTAACATGCTCCAGTGCTCTCTGTTGACATATCTCTGGTTCCCAGTGATGCCTTCTTGCCCCATTACAATAAGAGCTCAAATGTGGAACACAGGTCGGCCGAACCACTCGGGAGATGAAATCACACTCTGCATTGGAGGGGGAAACGGTTGAGAGAAGCTATTGTGTCCGGCGCCTCCGAGTTTTGTTGTTTCCGTGAATAAACGAACGAGGAACTTTCTGAATGAAAATCTCACAAGTTGAATCCACCGCGTACATCCCTGAAACGCTCGCAAAAAAAAAAGATTCAGCGAGCAGGCCTGCATGTTAATCCGAATGTTCCCCGTCGCTTTCTCTGAAAGCCGTCCTTGGATATCCGTGCGGCTGGATGAAAACAGATTAACCGACTCGTTTGAAATGCACTGATTTGACCAAATGACTTTGTGAGGTGTAATGACGCAAGTCGAGTTTCGGCGGCGAGATGTGTTACACGTGTCTGTTCGACATCGGCTGTCTGGAAAGCGGGTGGCGGTACACTGCGAACGACTGGATAATGATCTCCGAGACAGAGAGATTGATCCAGTCTTCCATCACCGTAATGAGAGACTATAAGACAACCCCCAAACACTCTGATTGGGCTCCCTGCAGAACTGGCTGCAAACATTTAACAATTTCCTTCAGCTGAGTGTCACAGAGCCTTCGAAGGCCCCCGCTGAGGCTCTCACAAAGGAGGGACCACCGCAATAAAGCCGCCAGCCCCTTTCATTATTTCCACACATCTTATGGGAGGGCTCAGCACAGTGTCTGATGAGGCAAAGGGCAGGATGTCCAAATGATGCAGTTGGAGCTGGAGGGCCAATAACCAGAGATGTTTTTCCTCAGGTGACGATTGTCAAACTTATTGGCGCAAACTTTTCTGGTTTATAATGGTGGAAAAAGACAGTATGAAGATTTAAGTCCTTCACTGTTTTTGGACTAATTTTCTTCAGCACTGTGACAAATTTTGAAATGATTGTCCAACATTTCTTCAGCTTGGAGAATGGTGGCTTGCCAACAGCTGTGCACCAGTCCTTTTAAAAACCCTATAAAATGCACAAATGTTTTTGGTTTTTAGGACGAAAATTCATTTTAAAAACAAGGACAGAACAAAACCAGTCTTTTAATGATGATATCAAGATTTAAATCCGTTCAACTTCCTCCATCAACATTTTGTGTCCGTTTTATCTGTGAAACAACAGGAAAACACTGCAAATTGCAATTTTTTTGATCATTGTCACCAGCATTCACTTCTAAGAATCGGTATAATGACATATTGCATTCATATCTTTCTACTAAACTCTACAATGTCCATTTCTGATGTGAACCTGTTGAGTTTGCTAAGGAAAATATGTACGTTGTCATTCATTTGACCTTTTATTTCTTAGAAAGTTATCAGTTCTTTTCTGAACATCGGCTTTGATTATTTCCGACAAAATCTGTGTGTCCTTGATAAAAGTCTGCTTCTCAGGCCAGCGCCATGCGACTGTACAGATGCACGAGTTCATACTTTTCCGTCCTTTGTTTGGTCCTCAGCCTTGCCTATATGTTTCATGCTATCCGTTCAGCGTTATGCTGGATTTATTTGCAATGCAGATTACCGCGGAGTTCAAGGGCTCAATTTCACATCAAAGACACGTCCGAAGTGCTCACTTCAGAGAGAGATGAAGGTGCATGTGGCAGCTTTCTACTTTTTCTTTCATGATCACTACCTTCTCATTAGACACTTGGAAAGTGGCATTCAGTTTCCTCATGCATATGATCCCGGGTTCAAAAGCGTAGCACCCACGTCACCTTCGCCTTAACAACCTTTCAACTTGCCAGATGTTTGAATGCCAATTTGCATAAATGGTTTGCAAACAATCTTGTAACGTGTGTAATCGATGCACACAGACCAAATATCTGACCTACAAGGAGCATTTTGTCACGTGTACTGTTACTGAGTTTTAACTGTCTCGATGTTCGAGGTTGCATATTATTTTTATATTACATATATCTCTTACACAGCAACCTTCATTGGTTTCACATTGTAATATTTTTGGCTCAACACAAGTTGATTAAAAAAAAAAAGAAAAGTTGACTGTAAAAAAAAAAAAAAAAAAAGCTTTTATAAATGGATTTCTCACTTGTTCCACAGCTGATACTCATTACACTTTCATGCCAATGCTCGTGTACTGCGACTACAGACAAAATCACATTTGGAGCTTCAGGCTAAGATTTACTTCCTCTCCTAATCTTTTTTCACAGCTACATTTACAGAAATGTATATTTGTCTAAAAATTTGAAACGCTTCTATAATTAAAACATTGATTCCGGTACCACCTCCACTGTCTCTTTTATCGCTCTACCCCCAAAAAGCATCGCTTAAAAAAGGAGTTGACCCCTTTTTTATTGTTTTATTTAACTGTTGATGTAATGTAACTGATCAAAATGTAGGTATTAAAACAATTCTCGAGATTCGCTCGTGGATTTGTTCGAATGGGACAGTGTGGAGGACATTGAACACGTCTCCAAACAGTTACCGAAGCTGTTTCAGCAACTATTGTTGGTTTGAGCGTGATGTGTTATCGGCTCTGAAAGAAAACCAATCCAGAAGCCCCTGAAAGCAATACAATTACACAAAATTTAATGCATAAATAACACCCCGAAAAGACAAACTGCTTTTAAAAGTGAAC
>JAUESE010000008.1:9587719-9599257 GCA_032274725.1 Malacoctenus triangulatus
GTCTCCAGGCCAGACTGCTGTCCGATCTTATCTGTATAATGTCTGTGCGTGCGTGCGTGCGTGTGTGTGTGTGTGTGGGCGTTGGTGCATAAGTGCGGTTGGATGTTTACACCCTGGTGCGCTCGCTGTTGTCTTACAAAACCAATTTACCAGCAGACCTCCTGTCTGCAGACTAGAAGCACAGAAGTTCACACCCACCAAATCACTCAGTACACACAGCTAATACAGTCTTGTGTGGTTAGGAGGCCATTATACAAGAGGAAGGTATACATAGGACCCCAGGTAGCAGCCCATTACTTTTGTAAACAAACAGCCAGGACCTCATTGGGGTGCCACAATCCTGTGTGAACGGCACTCAATAATTCATTACAGCGTGAATAGTAAACAGCAGCGCAGGCAAGATGGGATGATAGCGGGTACTCCATTTTTTTTTCTATAAATCATCATTGCCAGGAGACAATTAACAACAGACTCTGAATCTGCTGGAAGTTTCAGCGAGAGAAGTAACAACAAATCTGATGATGTTTTAACGGGAATCAGAAAAACACGCTCCTCTGTGTTTTGTCGCGTTGTATGTTTTTCTCTGCAATTTTCAAATACAAACATAAAAAGCAAGAATTTATTCTGCAATCTGTCATGATCTGTTCTCATTTAGATTATGTGTGCTCAATGAGCCATGTGTTGTACTCCAGCGGCGAACCTTCCCAAAAAAATGCAGTTCTCCACTCATCTCCTCCATGCCTGGTTAGCCGTCTATCAACTCGGTTATTGTTTTTCCCCGACGACAAAGAAATGAAGAAAGCCGGTGAGCCATGCAGACAAACATAGTGTTAGCAAATCATCTGAAAGTAAGTTTATGGAAGTATTTTATATTGAACACCACAGATGTGGGAGCTTGAATCAGAACATTTCCAAACTCAATAACGTCCGAATGCGTTTACATATCCTTTAGTATACATTTCGATTACTTTTTGAGAGAAGCGTGTATTTGTGTTTACCTTGGAGTTAGTCACACTCAGTTGTAAGATTACTGAAAGCAGATCTTCTCAGTTATGACCTCAAATGACCTCTCAAGAACTGCATAGGTCAGCAGTCCACCAAAGGGCAAACACAGCAAAACAAACCAACAATCAGCCACATGGACAATATAGAGAAATCATGCGCATGTTTTTTTGAGGCGATAATGCTAACCACTCTTCCACAGTGTGACCAGAATTCTTGTTCCCATAATGCTTCCTGCTGTGACTAAGTGTAAAATCGTCATTTTATTTTACAGCAGAAGCTGATTAGCGGCACTGACTCTGGGAAATTCCGACCAAAAAAGTCCCACAGAGTCTGATCTACTTCTCTCTCGCACGCCTACCCACATGGGGCAGACTACAGCCGGAGTAAGAAAAGTGCATTCATCCACACAGTGGTGCTTTCTAGGGAATGGAAGGAGCCGAACTCGTGGGTGCAGGTGAGAAGTCTGATCTCTCTCTGATATATTTGCCCTGTAAATCCCCTTTAGTCTTAAAAGGGAGCGACGGATGAAAGCAAAGGGAGGAGATTAAAGCAGAAATTTTCGGCCAGGAGGTGGCTCGAGGTGGAGCTCGATAAAACCATGCTGTGTGCAATATTCCGTGTGCTAAGTGTGTATCGCTGTCATGAATCCCAAAAGCGTTAAACCGAATCCAGCCCGCTGCACACGAGCAGGCGGAGGAAACGCAACCCGACGGTGAGGAGATTGCAGATATTTGTAGACACGCTAAGTGTGTTTAAGTGAGCAGTCCGATTTATTATCTCCCCTCTAATGAGAGCCATTTTTCATCCGCGCGCTGTTTGTAGAAGTTAACCTCCAAGAGTGTGCGAGCGTGTGTTTATGTGAGGGGTGGGTGTTTGTATCCATGCATGGTGTGCATACGTCCACGGTGAATGTGTGTGTTCTAATGGACAGCCAGCTTCACAGCTACTTAGGAATGAAATGGCGATGACAGTACGCTTTAGCAAGCAGCTGAGTACACTTAAATGACACAGAGGGATTACTAATGAGACAGAGTGTAAAGAGTTAGAAATAGTCCTCCGCAGGTACCGCCTGCGAAAAAACCCTTTACCTATTCAAACACAGTCTTCAGTCCTCTGTGATTACCAGAATTTCTCTGAAAGTACCTCGACACACTTCTCAGGGAAAGTACCTGTTAGGAGTAGTAATCAGTCTCAGGTATCTACTTAAGATGCAATTCAACGAAAGGCTGACATCTGATATTTGTCTCATCCTGTCTCTACTGCTCTGCCCTTTGTCTATCAAATGTAGTCGGAGGATTTTTGACATTTACTTACATCCTTTCCCTTCGTCATGATGAAATCTACAAGTAATTTGAAAGAGCAGACCCCTAATTCTCGCCTGGCACAGGAGGGCAGAGCCGACTGGGGCTTGGCTGATGGAGCGGGGAGACTTCCAATCTCAAGGTTGGCAGGTTGAAATCCCATTTTGACCAAACCACAAATTGCCCCCCGACGTTGTGCAGGCCCCTCGCACGGCAGGTGTCCCCTTTGGGGTGTATGAATTTGAATGAAGTGAAAGTGTATTGTGGGAGTAAAAGTCGGCATAGGTTGGCATTCCCCATGGTTCAATTCCAGGTCCTTTCTGTGAGAATATTGCATTTTCTCCTTATGTACCTTTCTGGGAACCTTAGTTTAGCTTCCTCCTCCAGTGTAGACGTGCACGTTTGGTTGATTTGTGACTCTGGACTCTTCTTAGGTGTGAGCATCTGTCTTAGCCGTCCCTCTGTTTTTTTCATCGCGATGTACTGGCAACATGTCACGGGTGTCCCACGCTTTTTGTTGGCTTTGGCTCCAGCACACGCAGCCCAAGTTGGATAAAGCCGGTAGAGAAAATGGACAGATGGATGGGTTCCATCTCTCTTTCACCAACCATGTGATAGAGGCACATTAGGCTTTTATCACAAATTACCATTATAATTTCTGCCGGAGTTAATTTCCTCTGGAGTTACTACATTAGAGCCTCGAGCGTCCGTAATGGACATAAAGACTTCATTGCCACTTCCAAATGAAATGCCAATGACATTCTGCCCTGCAATGACACGAAGTGATGTAGAGCGAAAATTACGCCACCATGTGCTCAATCAAACTGTGGATCACTGCAGTTGCAGCCACAATGTTTGAATTTAATGAGCCACAGAGCAGTTAAAAAAACTTCGATATTTTGTGAGTTACTCCAACTACTACTCCTGTCTGAATTTCAACTGAATGCTTGTCACTCAAAAGTCATCCAGCAGAAGAATGGAGGCAGCAGTAAATGGTGAATTGATCTGACTGAAAAGAGAACCGTAAGTCAAAGAGGGGGGAAAAAAAAAGACCCTCCCAGATCACTCCCAAAACGCTTGTTTAGAAACCTACTTTGTCTCATTGTTGGTCTGTCATGATAGCTCTTGCCATGTTGACATTTTCAGTCTCGCCAAAGTCTGTTGGCTCAGCTGTCGAGAGACAGAGTTTAGTGGCGGGCGAGTATCGCAAGAACAAAGACAAAGCATGGCTCAGAAAATACAGCTTTCAGCTCCCATGCTGGTAAGGACGGGCTGCGTTTGATTCTGGTTTGTGTGTCCTGACTAAACAGCATCCCATCACAAACACGCGTGTGTCCAAAAAGGCGGTTTAGCATTTCGCTGACCTCCAGATGTTGCTCATAGAGCCTCTTGCTGGTGTGGTGTAGGATGTGACGGCAGCACCGTGTCGTGACATTGGGCTGTGATTACAGATGCGACGAAAGAAACTGCTGACCCCACCGATCGGTGCAGCTGGGTGCGATCCAACAGCTTGAAAGTAACCAATAAAAATGGAGCACTGACCCTTTTGTGTTTAATCTTAAAAAAGTAGGATTTATGTGACATTTCTGTCATTCCCAGAATCTCATAAGATTCTCTCATTTCCTCTGGGGGTTTTGACTGTTCAGCTCTTGTGTAACTTCTGGATAAAAACTTCAGCCTGTAGGTGAAGCATTTTAGTCGTCGCGTATTGTCTTAAAGAGAATCTCTTTTACGATGATCGATAATCTTTTTGTTTCATCTGAATAGATACAAAGACAAATTAGCCTTCTGGAGCGGCGCTAAACATGACTGACAGTTAAATGATGAGGAAAATTGTGGGTTTCTGTCAATAAATATTATTTACACTGCAGTCAGGATGGAAAGGAACTTTTTGGCTTGTGTAAAAGTTTCTGATTTTTGTCCAATTTAACCACATGTACCATAAAACAAGCAACGGCAAACATTATCCTGAACTGCGACATGAACTCCCACTGTGGAAACATACATCAGTATGATTAGACGACGCAATTACAGATGAGATGGATATTCTGAGTATCCACTACGCTGTGTTTTTCCAGCCAATCTGGGCTCACACATAGCGGTGCTATTAAAGCATTGATGCATTGCAGCAGCCAGCTGGTGGGTTGAGTGAGTGAAGAGGCTCTCCAGCTGCAGTTTCTGTCATTATGGCAATGCTCCACACCTCGTCGCACCACAGTACACTTATTCCAGCACAACAGGAGAAGAGCATCGGCATTATATCAACTGCGCTGAGAGGATAGAGTGTCAGGAGTCGCATAGTAAAAGAGGAATGGACTGAGAGACAGTAAGAGGAGGAGGGAGTCCGCTGAGGACCCGGGGAAGCTTGTTGTTGACGCTCTCGTGTTCAGTGTCTTTCTTCCCTCCCCCCCCTCTCCCCCCCCCCACCTTTCTCGGAGCACTGTGGTTCCTCATAGTCTCCAGGGTGTGGGGATTATGGGAATCTACACTACGTCGCTACACTAAGCTTCCAGGGTAGAAGGTCAAGGAGAGGCTAGACAAACAAGAAAGTCTATCTTCTCTCCACATGACCCACTTGCCCTTTAGTTATTCCTGCGTTAGTGCTGTCATCCTCTTACTTGCAAATAACCTCGCTCGCCCATCTCACTGAAAACTCAAGACCAAATCAATGAAGGGAAACCGAACCAGAGCGAACAAACACGTTGTTTGAGAACAACATCATGCAACGTACACCACAACATATTTACTGTCATTCTGAAAAGGTGAGTAAACTCAATTTCAAAAGTGAAAATTGAGTTCATTTTCTGTTTACCTCCAACTACATTCAGGGCTGCGCTTTTTATTTGGTCTCTGCTTTTACTCTTGGAGGCAGATCACATCGAGCTTCACTCTCCCTCTCCCTCCTATCTCTGCTCCTGCTGTAAATTAGTTCTTAGTCCTCTATTGACCGAGCATATTAAGCAGCTAATATATTCAATTTTGTTTCTTCAAGCTGAATATTCCCAGTAAAACAGTTTTTTTTCCCACCACTTTGGTGAGGAAGGAAAAAGGTCAGCTTTCATTTCTTCACAGCTCTCTGTCTGTATTCTTGCCACTGTCAAATGTATCTTCCCCGCCTACAGCGTCTACAAAATGCAGCAGATCCAATTCTTCCCGGGTAAAAAGAAAGTCGGGTTTTTATGTGGTTGTGCGAAAAAAACCGAGACATCACTATGGGAACCAACAAAAAGCAAATCACATTTCTCTACATACATTTTCCTCTGAGGCCTCTTCAGATATTTTTGCTGAATGTACCAAAGACTGACAAACACTGTTGGTGCTTCCCAACCTTTTTTTTCTCCATCATTCCTCCTCTGTAATCTACCATTTGCCAAACCATTAAAGTGAAACCAAACACAAACGGACACGTGCAGTTTCACCAGCATACAAAAAGTAGAAGCCTTCAAAAGGAAAGAACTCTGCAGTTTCTTCAAGCTCCTGGAAACTGTAAAATGTGTTTTATTTTTGTTCCCTTTAGCATGTTTGAGTCTAATTTTTACAGCTACAGATCGGTCCAAGCTTTGAGGCCCCTGTGACCTTTGGAACACCCCCTCGTGGGTCCTAAACCCACGATTAAAAAACACTACATTATGCAACTGGACAAAGAAAATGGAAGAAGTGGTCGTGGCAACTGTCATATGCACAGTCGGAGGAGGCTCTCTATAGGTACTTGTAGACACAAGTGACTTTTGTGGGAGTGAATAGAGCAGAGTTTGAATTAATGAAGTCTGAATACAAGCTGCCGAGCTACAACCATTGACAGTAAAGCTCTACCTGGAGCGGTCCTCATAGATGTAACCACATTATCGGTTGTCAAACCAGCAGCATTAGCAGCGGCCATAAAGCAGATGCATGAGCAGGACCGAGAGCAGTTTTTCATTCATCACACCGTGTCGTCCACCTGCTACCGCTGCTTGTCCGCGCCGTCTCAGTCACAATAATGCAAAGCGGAGGTGTGCGGTGGTGGACTCCCCCGTGGAGCTGAGGCCAGGGTAGCAGCTGTCCCTATCAAGACTCTCCTCAGAGCTGTCACGGCCTGTCTGCTCCTCGGCTAATCACTTCCTACAGGCCTGCAGCATGGGGCCACTGTTGCTAATGTCGTCACTGGCTGCTTTGGGAGAAGCGCGCGGAATGAGCGTGATGTCGTTTCACATGTTGATGAGGTTGTGCGAGTGTGTTTACCACTGGGGGTACAGTACAAGTGTGTGTACGTGTGTGTGTGAGAGAGAGAGGGAGAGGTTTTAGTGGGGGGCAGGTGTGTTTAGCTGGCGGCTCAACGGGTGAGAAAACGCCTCTGGTCGTGCAACATGGGTGCACCCACACGCACAGACGCACGCACACATACACACAACAAACACACAGTTGTGCTTTCATCACTCCTGGGGACTTCTTGCTTAATTTGCAATAACTTCCCGCAGTCTCACTCCAACCTAAACCTTTACTTAATCCTAAACCTAACCCAAACAAAACCCTATCCCTTTCTAATCTTATCCTCATCAATTTTTTAAACTCATCCACAAGATGTCGTTCGGTAAAACATGCCCACACATGCGCAGAAACTGCTGCCACTCCCCCAGACCGCAGTCCTCACACGATGCTTCCCTCCCTTATGTGTGCAGCACTTTGTGTGACACCAGATTATGGCCTCATAAAGGTGTCGTTTCGTTATGACACAGTTCACTTTGGCATGCTCGGCTGAGGTGAGAAATAAAGCAAGGCATCCCTGCAACAGACTTTTGAAATGTTTTCTGCTCTGCCACATGCAAGATGTTGTGTTGTTCAGTGGTCAACTCTGTCAGCCCCCACAGGGAATTCACTCAAGCTGCTGTCAACAAGGATGATTAATTATCAGTCACTCCAGTCATGCAACAAATTGGTGAATACATATTGCCTTCAAGGGCTTCTCAAACTATCCTTGAATTTGAATAGCCACAAACAGAAAAGAGATTGATAGGTAGAATCACCGGAGTGCTGCATCCCGGGTAATAGATAACAAGCAGAAGTAGGACTGAAGGAGATAAAGGAGGTTCGGGCTCCTGGCAAGAAGGGCCTGCAGTTTGAGAGTAGAAATTGGCAGAGTGGTATCGGCCAAATTTGGAATGGAAATGGAAGGTACGACTTGTGTTGTCGTTGCCTTTGAGCAAATAGATAAAGTCGAGTGAAAAATAAGTTCATCACAGGACAGTTTGAGACCTTCTCTTAAATGTAAATTTGAGTCAAACCAAAAAAGAGAACAGAGAACAAGGAATTTCCTGAACAAGCCCGAACATTTTTTACAGGTCTACCATGTAGCGTCTGTTGGTGTAAGGCCAGCAAAACTTATGTGCCCCCCCTGCCCCCCCCCCTAAAACTTCAGAGCCAAAACACAGTTTGCGAGTAAATATACAAGCAGCAGCTGAGCATTTTGGACTGATGTGCTCTGAACAGACAAAGTGGATGGAGGTTTTTTTGGCTACTCTTATAGTGGACACGTTTGGCACGGACCCGAGACGAACTGCATCACAACTGTGAAGCAAAGCGGTGGAAATTTTTATGGTTCGGGGTTGCTTGACTGCCTCGGGGAACGGGCATTTTGCAGTCATTGATTCAGCAATGAATTCTGCATCGGCTGGAGAGATTTTACAAACTAGACTGGTCTGCAAGCTAATGTCAGACATCAGTGTTCGAGTATGCAAAATGCAAGCAAGAAGTTTTCTCTGGAAAAGGGCCCGAAACTTTCCTCTGAGAACAATTATGCACCTGTTTCCTATATGTTTTCAATTCTATGTTGCATTTATTCACTTACAATTTGGAGAAAGCTATTGCTCTATTAGCTGCCTGAGTGTCCAGCAAGATGCCTCAACATTGCAGCCAGCATGAGAGTTAAAAGGGGATGACTCTGTTTTTGTTTTTTTTTAAATGTTAATGACGTTTGCATGCACAACATGACCAAAGCTGCATAAAGAGTTTAAGACTTACGGTTGTCATACATCTCATTACAAGACAAATAAGCATTAACAGGATGTCACAACAGCTTCTCATTTTCTGGGGAAGACTTGTACTTCAGATTTTTCGAAATCTAGCTTTAGGGACTCGAGGTTATTATGAGACACGAGCATTAGTAGTTTCAGGCAGAGATTTTAGGCCCTGCTTGGATTTCAACTGACATAATAATTTGCCCTAAAAAAACAGCCTTGTGCAGGCTCGATGTGTTTTTCTTCGCGTTTTTTGACACTTGGCGGAGAGAAGAAAAAAACACGATCACGTTGAAACGGGAAAGGACCTTCACGAAACTGCCGCAAAAGAAGCCTGTAAACAAAATGTATGTGATGTTTAAAGACGGTTGCCACAGCGTTGGCGAGAGGTAAACACAATATGAGCAATACAGTCAGTTGTTTCCCACCCCAGGTGCTCCGACGTGACTAACACCTGGCATAATAAGTGGCGCCTCATACAGACAGAGGCGGCCCAAGTATCCAAAACGGGGAATGAGACAGCTCAGGATGAAGGTAAATAAACAATCATGGAGATAGACAGAGATATGAATAAAAAGCAAGACAGGAGGCGTGACGGAGCAGTGAGGCGTGTAAAGGCAACTGGTGCCGCCACGGTGCTTTTTGCCCCCGCGGCTCACAGAGGAGAGAAAAAGAAGCTGGGGAGAGAGACGGCAGGAAAGCAAGACAAGACAGAGAAGCTGGGTATGATTGACTGGAGCAAAATGAAAAGACATGAAAGCCAAAGAGAAAAGACAAGAAGGGTGAGGAAGCAGGAAGATGGGGAGAGGGCTGGAAGTGGGAGTGACAGGCAGGTAAACAAGAGACCATGACTGACTGCATTTAATCTACTGAGTAACTACAGAATTAGACACACTCCCTGAATGATCCTCTGGCAGCACGCGAGCCGTCCGTGCTTCACCTGCATGCTAATGTCTTTGTGTGTGTCCTTGTGTGCGGACCTGCCTCTGTGATTACGCTTGATTGCCTGCATTTGCGCGCACAGCCTTGCCGCCGAGTGAGTGGCGTGTCCGCGAGAACGTGTGGGCTTCTCTGTGATCAAGTGCGTTGAGGTGAAGCCCCCCACAAACACACACACACAAACACATCAGCCACAGCTTTGCCCTCACTTTGGAGTCTGCAGCCTCTAACAAGCTGAACATTCGTCAACAAAGCCAGCAAGCAGTTGCTGTTTGTCAGTAAGCAAGTGGAGGCGGAAGCAGTCCAGAGACACACTGCCAGATATTGCATAAAGAAGGTATGTGTGTGTGTGTGTGTGTGTGTGCATGTGCGTGTGCGTCAGAGGCCCTCACCACCACTTGATTTGGCTTGTTAGCGCTACTTCTGGGGGTTATGAGAGCCAAGAGCCATCCAGTCTTTGTGCTTCACGCAGGCCATTAATGCAGAGCTCATTTAGCCTGGCCCCATCCCACTGAATTGTTCTCCTTTCTTCTTCTTTTTTTTTTTCCATTTCTGATGTTTGCTCTGTGACCATGTGATTATTTGACTTCTGGGATTCACAAGGCTGCAGCACTCTTTTTTTTAATAAGCTGCTGGTGAAGGCACCACTCACTGGTCTCCACCCAGGAGTCCTGGCCCCCGTCCCAGTCAACACAAGGACATTTGAATTGAGATGAGGGAAAAAGATTGGCACAGTGTGACCAAACTTAACAGATTATACCGAAATGTCAATAAACTTGAGTCAACTTGACTTCTCTTAGACGACTGACAAACAGGAAATTAGCCTTTTATGGAAACAGTATTTGCTTTTCAGCTCATGATTGTTTTCACTTGCCAGACATCTGGAGGATTGGGCACTGAAACGAGGGAAGAAAGCCAGCGATGCAAAGAACAGGGAGTCCTCTGTGAACTCAAAATTGAACACAGAACAGCAACCGTCGCTTTACTCCAGTCACCAAAACTGGCAAAATGGTCAGCTAAGAAAATTTTAGATTAATACAGCCATTTACAAACAACATTGCTGCCACTAGAAACTATAATGGCCAAATGATCATGATCTGATTAGTGTTTTTCAAGGTTTGGTTAAAAAATACTAAACAGTGAGGGAATTGGTCTGCTCAGTATTCCAATACCAACAGAATTCACATTTATTCAGGGTTAAACACACGAAAAAGTTTTACCACCAGTGTTCTCGTAGAGATGATTCACGGTCACAACCACCGAAAAACACTTTTTGTAGTTAATCTCATGGCGGCTGCCTCGACACAGCAGCCTCAGCCGACTCGAGTTTGAAGCAACATTCAGCAAATTGTGCAGTGATGTGATAAATGTTGATTTTTGGTGATTTGAACTGTGAAGAAAAACCTCAAACTCGTATCTACGCCGACATAAACCAGTTTCTGTGAAGAAACAACATCAACGTTTTATCACTGAAAGCAGATTCTCAGCACCTACAAACACCCTTAAAGAAATCACATACTCACCATAGAAATTCATGTAGCAGATTTACATAAGGAAAAGAGCCACAACTATCTAGAACTGTATTATTAGCTACAGTGCATTGACACAGCTTTCTGATATGAATTTCATAATAAGCAGTTTGATTCCAAGGTCCTTATTTCAGAATCCTGCCAGACTCCTCATGAATGGCCACTACCACCACATCAGGGATTACACAGCAGAGGCTTCCTCATATAAACAGTTTACTCAGGTACTAAGAACTTAAGCACACTGGCACTGTGTGGAGTGTGTGATAATTTATACCCCGTCAAATCAAAGAATATGGATTATTTTGTTGCATCATAAAATCTTACGAGAGCCAGTATAAAAGTCACGGCGACGTCGTCTTCTCCACTGCCACTCTGCCAGGCTCGACCGGCGGCGAGCGAGCGACAAAGGTGGAGGAATGGGAGCGAAGTAATAGTAAAGCCAGGGAGGAAACGCAAGAGGTTGAAAGGGGATGAAAGTGGACAGGAAGGCGAGTAGAAAATCGCTCCGTGATGAGAAATGGCAAGCGTTGACGACGCTTTGATGGGAGTGAAATTATTGAAATCTGGTCAAATCTTGTGAAATACAAAGTTGTTTTTTTTTCTTCTTCTGCAGAAGCACAGTTGAATGCTGCAACATGTTGTTATAGATCAGACTTCGCTGAGATCGAGCTCCAACTGCTTTGTCAATTGTGTGGTTGGAGAAATCATCACTCACAGAATACAATAGTAAGAATAAAAAAGCTTAAATCCAAAAGTTTGGTTTGATCATTT
>JAUESE010000008.1:9638212-9654546 GCA_032274725.1 Malacoctenus triangulatus
GGGTTTTTGGCCACCCCCCCCCCCCCCCACCCCGTTTTTTTTTTTTGTCCCCTGTTCTCAAATGTGATCTCCGATCGTTCCTCTTGTGTATACCTGGGTGACAGACCGCCTGGCGCTCCCCACCCTGCCAACAAAACACATTTTAACTGCAAGAATCAAATTTCATGACCATAGGTGAGAGTAGTAACATACCTTTGTGAGTAAATCGGGAGCTTCGCCTTCAAGCTCAGCTGTTTCTTCACCACAACAAAATGGTACATGGGCCGCATCCCTGCTGCAGCTGCACCAATCCGTCTGTCAATCTGGCATTCCCCCTTTTCATTTACTCCTCCACTCATGGCCGAAGCCTTGCTCCGACCTCCACCTTCCCCCGGAGGTGCTCCGACTCATCCCTGCCCAGCTTCAAACCACCCCAGTATTCGCTGAAGGTCGATATTTATTCTCCCCGAATCATTTGAGTTTGAGTCGAACGTGCAGCACGGCACTGAAAGTAGATGTGTTAAGTCTGGAGGGCCAGTTCATCACTTACAGTTTCACAGCTTGCTTATTTGTAACATGATGATGCATCAGCTCAGTTTTTGTCCTCTCATCATCTTCTAATCGTTGTCTCAGGAATCACGATCAGCTCAATTTCTGCTCTCGCTCAGTGGAACAGCTTTGGCCAGATCTCAGTCACAGTGTAAGCACAATACTGGCAAGGAATCGTTCTTAAAAGGTGAGTCCACATACGAGGAGTTGTGTAAGACATAAGACAGGTTTGTGTTTTTTTTTTTTTTCTTTTACTTTCCATCATTAGAACTGACTTCTGGGTGAGAATCAAAGGAGAATCTCCTGGAAAACCAGGCTGTGGATGATGAACTTATCAGTTCAGCTACTTTGATGACACCTAATTGGTGTTTGCTAAGCTGATCTCCTCCAGAACCTTCTTTTTCACAGCTAAATAGATCATATTCCCTCGCCAGCTATTGAATCCAAAGGTCACGGTGGTCAGTTGATTTGAAGGATGGCCTCACGCTTGGCTGTCGCCGCAAAAGTAGACGCTGATAAAGAAATCTTTCATCTTTCGAGCAGGAAGACAACGTTTTACACGTTCGAAGCAGATCTGTACGTCAGATGTGGTGAAGGTTTGTGCTGTGACATTTGTGCTTGCGAGGGAGTGTGAGTGTGGGTGTGCACGAGCTTGAACAACAAAAGAAAAGAACGAGTTGGTGAGAATAAAGTCGGGGAAGCTTTCACTTTTCTCGTCTCTAATCATCAAAGGAAGGTTTCTGTGCTTCTACACGAAATATTCAGTCTCTTCATGAGCCAGCAACGATCAGTAGCTCAATATTAGATTGACTGATTGACTTTTTGATGAGATGATACATGTTAAAGTAAATCTGATGAAAGTTTGTCAAGGAAGTGAGAAGGAAAATGAGATACTATTTGTTGAAATACATGCACTTTTTTCTGGTATATGAGTAAACTGTATCCCATTAATTTTAGTCTCATTTACTGCAAGTCAAAGTAGCTTCAAAGTGTTTTTTAATTCTGTGAATCCAGAAATGATACAAAGTCTCCCTGTTGCTGCCTCTGTGTTGTGCGTCTGTTGGAATGGCCCCCAAAAGCGAGTTCTTTTGGCTTGAACCAACACGTACATAAAGCCGATTCAGGGTTGAGAGAGTATGTTGCTTTTTTTTTTTTTTTCTTTTCCTAAATCTGTTTTGTATATCAACTTTATAGGCGTCCTTGATAAGAAATTAATCGTGCTTGGATTGTAAATTTCAGGGCGGCCTTTTGGGATGGTTAAAAGCAGAGAAGGTCACTGGTGAGTGGAGGCAAACATTTGGTCCGGATTATTTACAGACAGAGATTTACTGTCGTATCATAAAACTATAGATGTCCCCATCTGAAAAAAAAGTGAGTCAACAGCACAGTGGAGCCTTGAGCTGGAAGTCTTTTTGGTACTTTTGATTAAAACGAACTAAAACACGATGTAAAAGCAAATATTTTTTTCAAAATAAATATAAATGCAAATGCAATGGAAGTGTTTTTGTATAAAAATGCTTAAATATTTAATTGTCAAAGTGTCCCATAATAATGATGATGATAAAAAGATATTCAGAGAGAGAATATTCAAGCAGTAACCAGGAGCAACACGTGTGAAATGAATGTAGCAGAATGAAAGTGCTCAAAAACCCAAATCACAGTGGAGCCAACAAACACCATTTATCACGCAACAGTTTGTGTAACTTGCTCTGATTGAACTTGAATAGATTTCCTTCGATTGTCTGAACTTAGTGACAGTCGATGTGTCAACATACTTGTGGCCTGGTACCACTGCCCCCCCCCCCCTCTGCACCCTCCTTGATGGTGTCTTTACCAAACACTAAAGTTGCACATAGCACACACTACTAAATGAGATGCATAGCTGCCTCCTCTACGGCTGGAAATGTGCGTGCCTGCACTTTAGCACTTACATAAGCACAAACACACTGCTCTACTCTATGGAAAGGCAAAAAAAATGGACATGTGCCAAATCCCATCCAGGAATGGTAAGTTATCACCCAGACTTCCTGTCTGACAGGGGCGGAGCACATACTCGACTCCAGTACAGTATGTGCTCTGATATAAAGCTAAATCTTTGAAATGTAAAAGCAAATCGAATAAATATTTTCTGTGTGATTCATCGGTTGAAGCAGCGCTGCAAGCACATGCTTAGAAGCACACAAGTAAACACATCTGTAATCGAGTAAGTGCCACTCGGTGTTTATTTTTAAGCCTTGGTAAATTACTCTAATCACATTTCAGTCCCGTCTTAAATCAGTCTGTTCCTTAAATAGCCTTTCAGTGCATGGATCTGTCCTCGTATGACATGGGGGTCATATAAGTTAAAGCCATTAGATGTCAAAGTGGAAGTCTCAGGATCCCCCGACTGTGGTCACTTCTGCTTCTGCACTGTTTGAGCAACACCTGCGTCACCGAGTGCAATCGCTTGTTTATAGTGGGTCTACAAATCCTTCCTTGCTGTGTCATTTTCATCCTTCCTCTTGTAGATGTTTCCTCCTCATTGTCTCGCTCGGCGTTGGCCCCCACTCTCAGAGACTAAATACCGAAGGTTGTTCACCTTTATAAAAGAAAATCCTTCTCTCCTCTCTGAACTTCCTTCTCAAAAGAAATTCTTCCTTCCTCGCTGTGCTTTCTGCCAAATGTCTGACACGAGCTAACTGTGTTAGGCAGGTCCTGCTGGATGAATGTCACCCGTGGTTTCAGGCAATAGAGCTGCACCGAGTTTAGGGAATTGAACCTAATTCAGCACTGTGGAGTTGCCATTTTTTTGTACTAATTTAATGTTCTTCTCAGTTTCAATTTCTGGATTGATTGCGTGACACGATTATTCTGAATTCGTATATTCAATTATCTATTTCATGCCATCAGTTTTTGACTTTGATCCTGTTTCCTGTGACTGATAAAGCCAAATGTTGAATATTATGTTGATCTCTGTGGTTCTTTTTAAGAAGTTGCTTTGTGGTCTTCTCAAGGTGACCTCTGGGATTTGGTTTGTGAAGTGGGGTCATGTTCAGCTGGGGTCCGGGACCCTTTCAGATGAGTGGCAGAACCCACAGAGAGGCCTCTGAGACTGTCAAAAGTTGAATCGACACAATGAGAGAAAACCTTAAAAATGGCCGGATGTTGTGATTGAAAATGTCCTGCTGAAACGCTTTAACTTAGCTTCACTTTTAAGACAATCAATCAGATGATTCAAGGAGTCGATGGTTCTTCAAATGTGTATGTTTGTGAAATTGAGTTTCCATCAGCTGAATATCAGCACTAAAATACTCTAATGAGACCAGTCGGGCCTATTGACTTAATCGAAACCCAAACAGACATTAAAGCTCCAAGTTTCAATTCAGTCACAAGAATACTTTTGGCAAGAAACAGCAAAGCATTGGAGCGTCCTTAAATATCACAAAGGAGCGTAAAGGGAGAAACTGAGCTCATTTTCAAAACACTGTGAGAAAAATGACAATTTAAAACATTAAACAGAAGCCTATTAAGCCCCAGTAACAACCATAAAGGGACTCAATCAACAGGCACAATTAAACCAACAATAACTCTGGGACATACAGTTATGGTGCTTATTTGCATTTGCTTTCTTACAGACACATTAAATATGAAGGATCAACAAGATAACAAGTGTCATAACAGCTGCTGCACCGCGTTTCCCTGCTGAACAAATCCAAATGAGAGCTTTGAATGAAAAGACTGCAACCACACTGCAAGCTTGTTCACTGGCAAGCGATCAATGTGTGTGTCAGTTCAGAGATTTTGGCAGAGCGAGACAGCCAAACTAGTTGGGTTCCAGTCTCTGACATGATTGCCTTGAGTGAACTTTCCGATTTGTTCTGCCGTCAATAATGCCAGTCAAGACTTTCAACTGCGCTCGATTGGATAATACCGATCACAGAAGACAGTGGAGTCTGTCAGGGCCGATTCAAAACTTCAAAATGAGGGAGGAAATCTGTGAAAAATCAAATCAAGCATGGAATTCTAATAAATGTCGCTAATAATTCAGTTTTTCTGCCAAAAAAAACTTGCTGGTGATTCTTCTGTTCTGTTTTCTACAAAATTTGTGCCAGTTACCTCCCAGCCTGTGATGCGAGGAGCAGATTCACAAAAATTTCAGTCAATGACTTTGATTTTTCATCAACAGGAAATAGCTAATACCTACACACATTTAGTAACAAAGAGACAATTTTCAAGGTTTAGATAAGCTTTGTATTCTCACGCTTGTTGTGCATGAAAACAGTTGTGGAGCTGCAGAGCTGCTGGCAACAGCTCAAAAAACAGCTTTTTTTTGCCAACTAATAATTGTAATTATTCACTGCTTTTCAACAGCCTGCTAAACTGCTCTTCAAAAGCCAAAAAATAAAGCTTTGCCTTGAATGAGATTTGACCGTTTCCTATGTGGATGGAGCACATTACTACTTGGCTCCGCAAACAGAACTTTATTGAAGATAAATCCAAAAAGTTTATTCGTTAAGCAGATAGCACAGTGTGAAATTCTAACAACTGTGCTGTTTACTCGGAGGGACGGACGTTTTGACCGTGCATATTACCTGTAATTTAGGCCGGGAATTTACACAAGCAAACAGGCAGCCGGTGGCGTGTCTGTACGTCGGTGTGTGTACGACACGTCCCCCCCTTGCAGGGTCTTGTGTTTCTTGAGGCAAAAGTTGAATCTGGGACTGTTGAATTTCTTTTTCTTTTTTTCTGCTTTTAAGGTAAAGAACATTTGAAACCCAAACCCCGGCCCCCATTAGCTACCAGCACATGCGGGTGTACTCGATGAATATGCATATGTCGTCGTCTCTCCAGCGGCACATTCACTGAATCTGGTGCAATCGAGTAGGCATACGGTGCACGGCGTATTACACAACCGCAGTAACATACTTCTCGCGAATTCCCAGTTGCACGTACATGCACATGGAGCACGACACGTCCAATGTTTTTATTATTTATTGGTAAATAAGATCACCCGTGAAAAACTCACAGTGTTCCCTGCGATGTTTTGAGAACAGTGTGGTTTTCTCAGGCCCTGGGGAGCTCCTGCCTCTCTCCAGCCACACTGGCTGTTAATGAGACATCCGCATGCACAGGACACACTCTGCTTCTCCTAATCAGATAACTTGCATGGAGCGCCACACCTGCCACCCCTTCCTGTCTTCCCCCCACCTCTTTACCTTTTCCATCTTTCTTCTTTTGGCCACTGGTTTGGGTCAGCCGATGCTGAATTCTTATGGGAGTCTGCACGGACGGCGCTGTCCGGTTCACTCACTCTCCTCCCTTTTTTTTTTTCTTTACACTGAAATGACTCTTATGGGCACATAATTCAAATTAGTTATTGTTTTGCTCTGTTGAAGGGATTTCAATACGATCAATATCAAACCAAAGACCCTTGTATGGTTAAAAAGGATCAACAGAATAATAAAAGTGTTACAGTGACTGAAGGGTCACTCATCAGTCTCTGTAGTGCTCAAGGGGGCACTTAAAATGCTTTACAAAGATTGGTTCTCATTGAACCGTTCTCATAAGTGAGTTTTAAAGATGTCTTGTCTCCTTTGGGAGTCTATTGAAATGAGGGTAAATTGTCTTTGTGTTTTGAAAACAAGACTGGATTTGAATTACGCCTATTGTTGAACGAGGCTGGACATATGGTGCCCGTTCAGTCTTTTATAATTACCACAGCATATGTTAGCCCTCTTGGTATAAACTGGTTGGAGTCCATGTTCCTCTGTAATTTATTTCCAAACTTTTATTTCACGTCCAAACGCTGCTTATACGCAGATAGCAACCGTATAAAAGATTGGCAGGTTCGGGCTTTAACTTTCCACAGTGCTACCGTCTGTCTGCCAACCCGCCCTTCAACCCGTCGCTCCCTGTTTTCGTGAAAGGCACCAATTTCAACCTAGGAGTTCAAGAGAGCAAAGAAAGCCCCGGTTTTCAGAAATGATTTTGTTTTCGTGCCCGTGATCTGAAAGTGCTGAAGTGAGTTTTATTGAGAGATTATTCCTGTCTCTAAAGTTTGCATTAAGGGCTGTGGTCGGCTGTGTATTGGCTGTCTTTCAAGTCTGGCTTCCCCTTTTTCTCTCCCTGCTCTCCATATGCTGCTTGGCTCCGTTTCTGAGCGATTCTCAGCCGCTGCAGGCATGTCTACTCGTCTAGTAAATACTTCGGATGGATGGCTCTGAAATTATAAAACATGTGTCATAACAAACAGGTTTCATGTGTCTTGCTTGCAGTGTTGAGTCTATTGTTGGCAGCCTGCTTGTGACGGCAGTTCTATACATTAAAAACCCAGACTATAGCGACAAACAATCCAGGGCAGTGATTTTTCAGGAATCCACGTCTGCCTGGGAAAGTTTTAGTTGAGGATCTAAAATTGTGTTGTGAAATACAGGTTCCTCGAGTAACTTAATCACACTATATGCTCACATGTTACGAGACGGATGGGTGGGTAGTGGGAGTGGTGGTGGAGGAGGGGGTGGTGGGGGGGGTGAAGGGGGCTGGGGGTGGAGAGAGCGAGTCCCTCCTCTATTAACCTGATCTGACCCCAAATAGATCCCCCGGATGCGACTTTGGGAGCGCAGAGCTTTAAAGGAATTTGCATTTGCCACGGTCGGTTTGGCGGCTGAAAAGTTGCAGCAGAACAGGTCACGACCTCAGACTGCGCACTCAACCCTGAGCTGGGAGATTGTGGGAGCGAAGAAGAAGCCTTTTTGACAGATTCCCCGGCAGAGACTGTTTCAGGGGATAGAAGGGGCGTTCACCGCCAAGTGTCAAACTAACAGCCACATCAAGTTGCCATTGATAGACGAATAAAGAAAGGAACAAGCACCGCACTGACCCGAAAAACATCAAATAGAAGCTGTTTTTAGGAGACCACAAGCGAAGACTATGGAGCAATTGCGCATTGATGACAATAAATCCATAAAATCCGCGCGTCTTTATTAACTTTTCTCCACGTGCGTGAGAATTTTCCGCATATCAAGCTTAGAGCGTGCTTTTATTTTGAAGGGCGCGATCGGAAGTCACGCTCTTTCTTGCCGGGCTTGACTGCGCTTCACGAACTGATCGCCCTGCCCTGCCTGAGTTTGCAGTCGAGTGCGCCAGGGCAGCGCGGCTATATTATATAACTTTAATGTACTCTCGGGTTTAATGGCGCAAAAGCAGAACATTGCGCCGCAGATCTGTCGACTCACTGTGGATTTACCCTGAGATCGCCTGCATGAGACTGATCGATCACTTTTTCCCCCCGCTCGGCTGGCGACGTGCGTTAAAAGTTATCGACAGATCCGTGGAGCGGCGCACACGGTGGATCTGGCCGGCTCCTGCTACCTCAGCGACGCTGTGTATTTTGAGTTAGAGATATTTCGGTGGGGGAGAAAAATGTCCCCCCGTCGCACGACGGAGGGACACACGCAGCAGCGGATCCAGCTGATTTTTTGCCACACAGCATTAATGCGCGGAGGTGTGTTTATCTGAGCGCTCGATCGTGTGGACACTGTGTTACTTCTTACATTTCTCCCCCCCCCACCCCCCTCCCCTCTCAACTTGGATTGACAGGAGATGACCTAACCGGTGGAGTGCATCTCTTTTCTCACCACAGGTACGAGCAACTCTCACATGCAACCTTGTGTGCGCGCATTTTTGGTCTTTGCAGGAAGAAAAAAAAAAATATCCGGGAGGTAGAAAGTGGTCGTTCCGCCGTGTAGGCCGAGCGTGAGCGTCCCCGGCGCTGCGTGATATAAGCGCGCTGACAGCCCCCCCGCGCCGCGCGGCACACTTGACAATATCAAGACGAGCGCGCGTGGAGCGCGTCCCATTTTTCTGGGTTTATGTAAGAAACGGAGGACGTTGCTCAAACTTCATCGGACCGGTTCTTTATCGGGCTCCCCAGCTGTAGGCGTGCGACCGCTGCAATTTCCCTCTGCAGCCAACAGGTTGCACTAATTCTTGTTGTGCTGTTTGCTGGTGGAAGTGGAGCACACGGTGCGTCAGGAAGAGGGGGAGAAAAAAAACAACCAAACTTTTGTTTTCGTTTGTTTGGTTTTGTTTACCTTTTTTAATCCGTCATCGGTTTCTTTCTCTCGTCTATTTATTTATTTTTTTTTTCAAGTTTCATTCCGGGGAAATTGTGTGTGATCGCAGCCTCCGGGCTTCAGTAGCGGCGATGTGGACGACGGGGAAGAGGTAAAACGCATATGACCTAAATTGGAGCACCTTGTTATTTCCACGCCGCCGGTGCTTTTAGACATCAAACGGCGACTCGTTACCCCGCGGGGACGCGTTACTGGGTGTCCCGCGGGACCCCCGGAGTTCACAGTTAAGGCGCCGCGCTGGAATATTGCAAAGTAACGCTGCGAACCGCTGCCTATATAGCGCCACTGTATGCTGTGGAGGAAAAGCCAGTCAGTGAGTAAACAGAGCTGCCCCCCCCCCCCTCCACCACCACCTTCCCCCCACCCCACCATAAAAAAAATAGAGGGCAACACACAAGCGTTTTGGTGACACGAGTCGATCAAAACATCACGAGGGTTTACTTTACTGTCCAGTCGGTGCTCGGCGGTATTTTAGGGTACAGTGTTTATTCGATATTTACCGCGTGGATCAAATAGCGGGCGAGGGTTTGAAACTGCGCCTCGCGCCGAGGGGCGTGAAAATATGCACGTGTACTTCTGATATTTATGATGTGACACCGACTCAGGAGCGAGAACGCACACGTGAGGGCAGCTCGTTAACGGCGCCGCGTCATTTTAATGAAAAAAATTGAATTTTATGCATATTCACTGTCGTGATAGAAAGAAAGAAAGAAAAGAAAAAGTTGTGGCTGACTGTTGTAGTGGAGAGGAGACGGCGGCCTGTGCCGGAGCTAATGCCCAGGAGGCCCACAGCGGGTTAATCTCTTTCGACAGATGCATGTTGTTGCACACATGCTCGACTGTATGTGGGGCAGTCAGCGGCCTTACCTGTAACGCAAGTTATGCCTGGGCATGTCTTGCACTTCTTGACTCTTCATTTGTGTGGGCGGTGCAGCTCAAAGAGGGGGAGGGAAGGAGGGAGGGAGGGGGGGGGGTGCAAGAGCGTTTGAGTTCTTCATGTCATGTAATAACTGCTGTATCATTCTCTTGTAATGCTTTGAAGCTGTCTGGTGTGGGACCCCTGTGCATTGTCATTGTTTTTAAGATTGTGGGTGTGATAGGAGGGACTTAAATTTACCATCTGTTATTTCAGGGTAAATAAAGCCACAGAGCAGACAGAGGTGCAGCAATGGAGGGGACTTTTTAGGGCATTTTGCTGCTGCTCCTGCCCGTGCTTCCTCCTAATTTGCTTAAACCTGACAGCTATGTCCCTCCTTTGCATGTTTGTTTTGCCCTCATTGATTCACTGCCCCTGTCGTCACTTTCACCCCTCAGGACAAAGAAATGGATCAGGGTGGGCTGAAGCGCAATGGTAATCAAGATGACAGCCTGACATTTGGGAAGATAGGCGCTGAAATAGGCAAAGACACACCTGACACCCCCGATTCGCTGCTCCGGTCTGCGATGCACCTGCCCGGCACCGGGTCTCTGCCCCAGCCCACAGTGGCCCCCAACGGACAGGGAGGAACCAAAGAACAGGGGGAGCTCGGAGGCCTCTTTGAGTCCTCTCGTCATCAAATCCTCTGCGAGGGGTCGGGCATGAAAGAGAGCAAATTGATTAGAATGCAGAAACCGCTGCAGGATATTGGTATTTTCAACATGGGGGACAGCTTGCCGCTGTTGAACCACAGCATCTCGGATCTCGACCGGACATCCACCTCCGTCATCAGCACCTCAGACCACTCCGTCCTGGGCAACCACCCTCTGCCAGACCTGTTTTCCCAGCAAATCAAGCAGGAGGAGATCTTTTCTCTCGACAAGGACTTGGGAATTTACAGTGGCCACACGGGGACTGGCACGTGTGACTTGGATGGCAACAGCAACCGCCTGATCGAAGAGACCGAATTTTTGCGAGGCCTGGACCTTCCCGGCTCGCTACCCGAGATCAGCGCGTTCGAGTTGGATTCCGAAGTGCAGCACCTGGATAACCTCCTCCACGAGACGACCAGCGTGAGCGCCGGTGGCGGCGCCGTCGGCAGCTTGCCGAAAGAAACGAAGCCTCTCATGGGTAACGGGGAAAACTGCACCAGCGTGAATGGCACAGAGCAGCAGCACCATCCCATCCATCATCACCAGCAGCAGCAGCAGCAGCACCGTCACCACCACCACTTGCTACAGCACCAGCAGCAACAGCTTCATCATCAGCAGCCTCCGACGCTCCTGTCGAGCGTCATCATCAAGGAGGAGAAGGATCCCGACGAGCCTTTCATCCACATCCGCACGCCCGGTGTGGTCAAGCAGGAGAAGAAGGACAACGACGGCTTCTGCCAGTTGCAGTGCAGCATGAGCTCCCTCCACGCAGGAGTAGGGGGACCCATGTCGTCTCCCATGGGGGTCGGCACAGGACCCGGCTACCACTACAGACCCAACCCGACCCCCACGGTCGGCATGCAAGACCAGAAGCCGTTTGGCATGTACTCGAACCTGCCTCTGGTGGGGGAGGGCTGGATCAGGGGCAAAAGATTTGCAGAGCCGTCTGGAATGCAGAGCGGCGACGACGGGCTCCCCTCTGCTTCGGCCTTGTCAGCGTTTTCTGTCAACTTCTCCAGGTAAGCCCCGTGGAATTACTTCATCCTGCTGTGTTTGCTTTCGCCTTTGTTGCCGATTTTGGTATTTGCTCCCCTTGAGGATACAATTTACTTTTCACTTAAGCGCTTGAAGGTTCTTGCTGTGGCCCTAAAAAATTTTAAAGTTATGTTATTGTCATGATGCGTGGTGGTTGGGGGGGAGAGTTTCTTGAAAATTCACACTGTACCGCACTCTTAGCTGTGTTCTCAAAGTACACTATGTGATCCAGACTCCCCGCTGCTTTTTGTGCTCGATGCAGGTCCAACCGTATCGTGAGTTTTGTCTGGAAATGCGCTCTGTGGACAAGTGTAGTGTTTCTTGTTGTGCTCCTGCCCCTGAAACCACAAAAAAAAAAAACTGCGCCGGTGTCAACTGATGTGTCTGAAATGTGATCGAGTTCAGAGCCGTGCATTAAGGGAGTTCATCTCCCTGCAGGACACTTAAACCTTACAATCTGTGTGTTTTACTACATTTAAGGCCGGGGTTTTCCAGCGTGATCCTCGCGCAGCAGAAGCATCGCATTAGGAAGTCAAAAACAGGCCCTCAGGTGCTGTATGTTTGTCTATGACATTGTTTTAAGGGAAACACTAACACCCCTGCGGAGTGGGGCATCTGGTGCTCATCACCTTCAATGGGCAGACGCAGCAGGACGCACATTCCTCCTATTTATCTACATTTCAGCACATTTTAGGAATGCCACAGTAAAAGGAAAGTATAATAAATCGTTGTATATTTGCAGGATTGTTGTTGTAACGGGTGGGCTGCGTATGTCCAAAATGATGTCGAATTAGTCAGCCAAGAGCAGATTACAAGGAGGCATGAGTGAAAATAAATACTGCTGGAAAAAAGTAATGTATATTTAGTTGTGCTGAGTTGGAAATAGTTTCCTCGAGGAGGCCTTAGGTCTGTACAGCAATGTTCCCCCAACCAGAGGCACTTTTGATTTAAGTTGTTCACATTTGTAAGATCTTGATCTGCGTTTTGAAAATCTGTGTTTTTCCAGGGAAATCTTGTGAAATAGCGAAAGCTCCATCCGTCTGGTATTTCTCCTAAACTGCACTGTAAATCGTGCCGGGGATAAGGTTGTCACTTGGTTAAAAAAAAAAAAAAAAGTGTCATTCTGTAGGAAATGATTCACAGACAAATCATAAAACGTCACTTTCTATGTGCATGTGCAACGGTCGTGTTTTATGTGAGGGAAATGAACCCTGTGAGAAAGTCGTGTACGTGCTGCGAAGTGGAGTGAAGAAGTGGACGGCGGGCACGCCTTCCTCCAGCCTGGGAGTACTATCTGATAACCGAACCAGCTGGGAGCTAAATGTTGAGAGGGACACATTTATTTATTAGTTTTATGAGCTTCCGTGCGAACAGCAGGTTGAAAGGGCAGATCACGAGATAGTGATTTATTAGTGTGGGGCGTGAGTCCGTCCTGGCCATCTGAAAGTCACCAACACGTTTTGCTGGTGCAATTGATTGATGCACGGGCCAGTTTGAGCTCCTCCAGCTCTCTGCTGTCCGACTCTAATCCAAAGGTTTTCACTGTCAGGTTGTTTTTTACTTTTTTTACACTAGATACATGGAAACATTTGTCCTTTCAAGTCATCGTCCTTTCTACGAATACTAATACTCTGTAGTTTTGAGATAAGCAACAAGTATATTCAACATCTTGAAATTTCAATCGCCTTTGCAACATTATTGTGGTTGCATGTTTGTCTGATGCGCTGCAGCGGTGGTCCTGCAAAGGCTAAACAGAGCAAAAGACCCGCCCATCTGGTGTAAACAGTTTAATGTTTTCAAAAACCAACTGATTTAGTGGCGGACCACAAATCAAGTGGAGTTAGCCTGTGATAAAAGCTCGGTTCACACTTGTGGTGCAGATTCCCGGTCCGATCGAAGCTCAAAAAGAAAAGCAAACAAATGGAAAAAAAAGAATAAACGAATTATCGTTCACTTTAATCTCCTTGTAGACATCTTAACAGAAAAATGTAAACAAAAACTAGCAAACGAGTGACATTCTGACTTTCACCATCCGCTCACATCGCATTTTTGTGCAAGTGTTTTGTTTTTTGTTTTTTTTTTGTGCAGCTAAGAGAGCATCATTGATTACAAATTGTATATAGGAACATCAGTACATGTTAGTCCACACTGACAATCAAAAAGTGTTTTCAGGTTCTGGTTATTGTCTTATCTTCAGCTATCGTGACACTTACATCATCAACAATTTAGATGCCCAATGACTACATTTATATAACACTATCATATGGCTTCATCTTGTTATGCAGGTTAGTGATTTGATTAATTTCTTTTGCAGGTTGTTGAAATAATAATAAATCTATGGCAAAAACACAAAAGAAGTAATTTTTTGTACTGAAGAAATAACAAGAAACAAGATCTTAATGCGAGAAGAAAAGGTTATCTAGTACAACAGTATTTGCTTGATCTCTTTTCTTCTGCCTGCATGAAAATATTCTATATACGCTGTATAAAGCAGATGCTGTTCAGAGACAGAACCAGCACAGTGCTTTTGCCTCAATATGTTATGCAAACCTGCCGTACGAGCGATGCTGACTGGACTGTGCCTCAAAGTAAGAATGAAAGCACGAAAGTGACTGGCTCCCTGGTTACTACTTCATGTAGCATAGCAACAGGCTGCATGCGCTTTCCTGTATGTCGTCAAGCCCACCTTGCTCTTCTATGGGAATTTTCAGCACAATTTGGCTCCATCACGTTGCTTGGCTCCAGCCTCCCCGTTACATAACTGATAATCAAATAGACAAATGTTCGTTGCTTCATGCCCGGGGTGAAAAGAGGCCCTTCAAAGCTTCAGAAAAAGCCTCCAAGCAGCATGTCGCAGCTCTACAGCTCACAGATCTTCAGTTCTGTTAAAACCCACGATTAACTTTTGTTTTGTGGCACGTCTCGTGTCTTTTCTCAGCAGATGGTTGTTTTAACTTTACTCGGCTCTACGTCAGCGACACCTGTTGAGCTCGTCCTCTTCGATAGGTGAAGTTGCGAATTTACTCACGACACGCTCTGAGTCACGCCGAAGGTAGCGCTGAGGTAAACTCTCCTCTGTTGCCGTGCTGCCAGAGTTGGGCCAATGGACCACAAGACAGGCTGTATCCGTGTGTGTACACACAGCGAAGGCTCGGAGGCCACGTGTACAGATCTGCTCCGGTGTGCTGCAGCCTATTTCTCCTTCGACTGTCACTCAGTCAGGTTTTTTTGGTTTTTTTCCCCCTTTTTTTCATCCTCACCTACTCACCCTACATGGGCCCCTTCAGAGCTCTCCATATTTCACACCAGCATGCAAAGGCACACAAAGATGCTATGCGAACGCACACATGGGCACGGTGCAGTGCACACACTTTTGTGTCGGGAGTGTGCGGCAAGGCTCAGCAAGTATATACGTCTTCCCCGACTTCAAATGATCGGCCTTGTTATATTAATGGGTGTGGTGAGATTAGCGTCGCATGCTTTGTGGTGGCTCACTGGACTTCATACCCACATTCAAAAGAAATCAGTCAATGTCAACATGCCATTTGTTTTTATAGCCTCAAGCCTTTGATTTTGTTTGATTTTCCTTCATGTGTAATAACCAACTTATTAACAGTCCAACACTTTTGCAACATGAGCTACTGTAATATTTAAAAAGAAATGGAGTGTGAATTCCACTTTGGGTGGTAATAAACACCTCTGGTGCACCGGTCACAAACTTGGTTTATTCCTCCTGATGTGTTTCACTCCAGCATGAGAAAAACCTGACCGATGTAGTCAGAGGGAAAATGAAGGACTTTTATGGGATGTGGACTTTATTCTGGATGACCTGAATGTACCGTTGACTGTGACTGGATGAGGACTGGTGTCTCCACCACCATCATGACGAGAAAACCTGGAATGTTTCCATTTCAACTGAAAGCTAATTTAGTGGCAGGTGTGTGTAGAGGACAGAAACATCTGTATTTCCAGGGGTTTGTTTGGATCGCTGTTTTTCCTGTATGCACAGGATTATTAAAAAAGATTGAACGTGGTCTGACCCTGATGATAGCAAGTGTGAGGATAAGACAGAATAAGACATTTGGTAATGTCACAATCATGAAGGTGATAGTGAAACATTGAGAATATTTCATTTGATAAAGCTGTTTTTGCCTTTATTGCATCTCTCCCGCAAGCAAATTGGATTCTTTTTAGTCACCCTATCATGACCTCATAACAACTATCTTATACAAAAAAAATGACACAAATGGACAGAAATTAGGCTCGTCTCATTTATGTTGACTTCGTTTCCTGAGTTTGTAATCTCATACTGTTTGTGGGCGTTGGACTGCAAAGACTGCTTTGTATTTCAGAAGACATCCAGAAAAGACCTGCACGCTCTCTGCAGGGTGAACACCGCATGTTTGTGCGAGCTGTTGGGTGTCTGGAAATGATGTGCAACAGATTACCAGACTGAACTCTCCGTAAACTCACGTTTCTTTGGTTGCGCCACTTTAGGGACATTCGTAAAGTTGGATTCTATCCGGTAATGTTTTTGTCTTAACTGTCGTTCGGTCTCTTCCTCCTTCTTTGTCTGTGCTGGCGTCTTTCCTCGAGGGGCCTACTGTACTCAGCCTTTGAAGTAGGCTACGGTTGGGGTCACTGTAGTTCAGTGAGCCCAAAGGAGGTCTAGGCCTCTTAGCAGCCAAGCTGTTTCTTTTTTAAGGCTGTTTTGATGGCTGCCGGCTTGTTTACGCTGGTGTTAGGTGTTGTGAACATATCAGGGTGTGTGTAGTCGGTCTTATGATGGATTTAGCTTCTTTTGCAGGATAAAGTTTATATTCATAGTCACGGGATCCTTTGCTACGTTATCTCGAGCTAAACAAGATCCTTTGGAGCTCGAGAACATCTTTTGGAAATGCACAAAAAGCAAAATTGTGCTTTTTATTTGTCTAATTATCATGTTCTGTGTTAAATTTACATATATTTTCATGGCTATACTTTATCATATAATTTTTTGACTATATACTATAGATTGACATATTCTCTCAGACATGAAAACACAAAAAACTTGTGCGAAACAGAAGTGTAACAACAATTAAGAATGCA
>JAUESE010000008.1:9754166-9766031 GCA_032274725.1 Malacoctenus triangulatus
GTGTGTGTGTGTGTGTGTGTGTGTGTGTGTGTGTGTGTGTGTGTGTGTGTGTGTGGGTGTGTGTGGGTGTGTGTGTGGGTGTGTGTGTATTGTAAATGTTCACTGTAATTAGCTGTGAACAGTCTGAGCCCTTTCATTACACCATACATCCAATCTTTCATCAAGCTAAACAATCTAAAAACACACACACACACATACACACACACACACACACACAAAAGCTCACGAATACATGCATGCCCACACACACACACACAGACACACACACACACAAACACACCCTTTGCATCTTCATTCCTGTTTAATGAGAGTCGAACTGCCCATCCCAAGGAGGGGAACCATGGAAAGAATTCACAAAAAGCAGCAAAAGGAAGAGAGGAAGAAAAAGCAGATGAAATCATCTCCAAAAAATCCTCTAAATGTCACAAAAATCGTGAAGTCAATGAAGTCCCGGCTCTGTTGACGGTGGCTTTTCTATAGCCTATAATAGCACTGTGCTCATCAGAAACTGGCTGAATGGTGGTCGGAGGCCAGCAAAGTGATCAACAATGGCTAAATAAAGCCTGGGAACAAAAAAAGAACCAAACAATGACAAACAAAGTCCCAACTAGAATGAACTGAGGCTTGGATGGAGGAGCGGGGGCAGGAAAGGTTGCAGGAGCGGGGGGGGTGAAACGGAGGGAAGGAAGCGAGAGGAAGAAAGTCATATAGTTTTAGTGAGGGGAAGGAGGGAACTGAGCTGAGAAACAGCTGTAAGAGGAGGAAATGTTGCTGGCAAGACGAAGGAGCCAGAGAGGAAGTGGAATAAAACATTTTAAAGAAAGAAGGCCTATTTAAGAAGGAGAGGCCTGCCGGAGAGAGGGAAACTATCAATTAGGATCACTTTAAGTCCTAATTGGACTTGAATGCCGTGAAGTGATTGGATAACCATCCGCAGTCAGAAAATCAGAGGCTGTGCTGTAAATAGGGAACACATAAAGAGAGACTTTTCGAACCTGTTTCTTTGCTCAAGACATTTCAGATCTCTTTTGTATCATGCATAAGCATGAGCATTTCAAAGACGATTTGGCTAAGACTGATGCAAAGTGTCCAACAGTTCGATGGAATATCAAAGGAAATAGTCAAAGAATAAAAAACATCAAAAAAAGAACGAACATGCAAAGTTTGACCTAAAGAGTTGTGGTCTGACTTCAAATCGTCGTTTTTGCTGTGAGAGCTCACTGTTGCATTCGGGTTTTTGGACACTGACAGTCCAAAATAGATAAATGTTCAATTCATACATCAGACACTGTCATTTAAACATAATAACAGATGAACCCTTTATAACTCTACATGCTTCATCTGGTGAGGTCACTTTCCACTGACTGTGGCTGAATGCACATGGCCGACTCTATAATGAGTTCTGATAGTTGGGGATGATCTGTGCAGCTTTGGGGATAAGAGAGAGAGACACACTGTACAGCAACGAGGCTTTCACGTGCTCCCTCCTCTTGTCCCAGGCCACATAGCAATCCTATCCTAGCAACAGGCACAAAGAGCCCTGACCACTGCACAAAAAGGAGCAAAAACTTCACTTTCTTCCTGCTTTTTCGTCACCCTTACAGTATTTCAACACCTCTCTGTTTCGTCTTTCTCAGTCTTTTCCCCGTGATTGGTGGCACTCCTTTTTGTTTCTGGTCGTTTCCTCGTCGTTTATGATCCGACACGCTCGCCTCTCGCTGCCTTGGTGTACTCTGTAACTCTCTTTCAACCTCTCTCTTGCTGCCGCTCTCGTTTTGGCACTGCCACGCCTGTTGCTGACACAGCGAACAGAGACAACCGGGGAGGTTTTCCTCGCTCTCGCTCTCTCTCTCTCTCTCTCTCTCTCTCTCTCTCTCTCCCTGTTTTTTTTTTTTTTAAGAGCATCTGTGGGGTGAAATCATCCTGCAGACTGCCGCTGGAAAAATCCACAGCAGGAATGTGGGACAATCTGACTTGGATTCGGAGCGGAGGACACGCGGCCAGAAATGCCCCCGCTCTCTCTGAAACTGACCTTGTAATTTAGAGGAAAACACCAAGTTTTTCTCTTTCGGCCAGTTTAATAACATTCTTGCGGACCGAGGAGAACACAGACACCACAACTATCTCTGTGCCCCCCCCCTTCCGTATCGTTTTGCCCCGGAGCTCCATTCACAATGTTGAAAGAGTCTGTAAGAAGCAGTAGCAGAAAAAAAAAAAGATAAACAGTGTTTACGGATTATCCTGTGAGACAGAGCTTATCATCCTACTACACTAAGTTACCACGACTCTAAACCTTTTACTTAATCTTGACTTTTCAGCTCCTCAAATGTTAAAATTTGATGTTTTTTGTGAAATTTTATCACCTCAAAACATGATTTAGTTGACAATGTCAACCTCTTAGTCTCTGGACACTTAGTAAGAACTTATGATGGCAGAAACACCGTTTCTGATGCAAGATTCCGATTGAAAATTAAAAAACATGATTTGGATAAAGCTTTTGAATCAATTCCTATAAAATCTCCTGCTGAAACAGCATCGACTGGACTTCTTTGGGCTTGTGGAGAGGAAGCAAAGCTCTCAGTCCTTCACAGAATGTCTGGCGTAATGACATTCCCTGATATGACAGCCGCGGCCGACTCGCAGCCCCAGGCATCCTCTCCAAAACAGGAAATGTAAGAGAATATATGACCTTCCTTTTTATGCGGCGCTCCGAGCGGGTGCATGTGGTCGCAGGAACCCGCCGAGATACAGAGCGAGTGACAGCGACGGGGGGAGAAACACGCCGACAGAGGAGGGGAAAACCAGCGCCGTCACAGAAGTGACACACTGGAGGTGACAGAGTGATGAACACTCCTGTCGCCTGCTTGTGTGTAGCTACATTCAATGTCACGCCAGCACACATGGAGGAAAATCAAGGACTAATCATGCAAAGAGCTTGTAAATAAACCAATTAACAGCATCGATGTCTTCCTTAGACTTTCTCTTCACGATGCTTAAGATTGAGAAAGTTCACTACGTAAGCATGACTGGAGCCTTCGAAGGAAAAACGTCGCTTCACGAGAAACACTTCTGAGAAAAACCTTTTCTCCTGCTCGTAAACGCAGGAGCCCTTTGATCACATTACACATCAAAGCAATATGTTCGCAGTGCTGATCGAAGCGAGGGTGGAAAACCACACTAACCAGATTAGTGCCAGGCTCCAAATAGCCTTTGTCCACTTCCTCCCTTACGCCGATACAAAACTGACCTCCTTCCCAGACAGCAACACAAACATACAGCAAGAAAAACCCCAGCCGACTTCCCTTCCTATGGAAGAACTGATCCGTGACCTGGTGAACTCACTTAAACTGGACGCAGAGTTTACTGCTGCTCGCTTAAAAGGTGCAGCACTAAAACTTTACACGCTGGTAATGAGCGGCCGGCTAATGTCTGACAGCTCTTAGACTCGTTACGTCTTACATCAGGCAAACGACTTACTGTTGGAACGGGCAAAAAATGTTTTCTTAGTCTGAAATCACCGCAATAAAAAGTCCAGCTTGACATAAAAGTAACACAAAACTCCTGTTTTTCCAATGGGAACCGTTAAATAACACCACTGAACAAATAAAGGACACCTGAATGCCTTTTGGTTCCTCTTAAAGCAACGTAAACAAACCAGATATCAGAAGATCTCAAAGGGTCTCGATCAAATCGAGCCTCATTAGAAATGCAACCATGCAGGACTTGTGAATTTGAGCACTTTATCAGTCAAGAAACAGAACTGGATCTCCCACATGATCCATCCAGTCATGTACTCAAAGGAAATTATTGTCAAGTACTGTAGTTGTTTATTTAATCTTACAGATGCATAACAGAATCCACTGCTGCCGTTACATCTACCATGTCAGCACTAAACACATTACACGGCTAAAGCAGCATTCGGTGGATGCCAGTTCTGCCGCCTGGCAACTTGCCTTGTGTGTGATGCCAAAACTCAAGACTCAGATACTGGAGAGAAATGCCAGTGAATTAGCTGCCAACAAGCTGCCTGAGTGCGCTGTGCTGACTGCGTTGAAGATGTTTGTAGGAATGCCAGCGTGCGGGACACGATGCAGGACAGCAGCGCCGAGCGCCGGCTCCCTGTGACATTAACTGGGAAATAAATCAGCGGCCTCTGAAAGGCTTGGCTGAAATCCTCCCTGACCTCATTCCATCAGCTCTGATGAGACAGAGACGGAGGAGAGGGTGAAGAGAGCAATTGAGAAAGAGTGAAACTCATAAATGAAGGGAAAATTGGGGGGAAAAAATGCATCGCTGTCACTTTTATTTGAATTGAACATTTCTATTTCTACATCTCCTTTAATGGTCAATTCCAAACTATAATAGCTTGTAAAATAGTGAAAAACTGGCAATGAAGTGAGGAATTTACAAGAACTACGCTTGTTCTCAAAAGGAGATGCAGCATCAGAGCGTCACAAAATGAGAAACCTCAGCAGCTCGAGTCATACACTGACTGATTTTGATGATATCTGAACTTTTCATAGAAATGGAATAAAAAAATTAAACTTCAGGGCTGAATTGAGACATTTCAGGCCTGTTTTGGAGATGTTTACATGTTCTCCCTTTTCTGTTTACTCCAGCTTCTTCGAGCAAACCAAAATGTACTTGTTCAGCTCATTTAAGGCCCATAAATGCTTATAAGCTTTATTAAATGTGTTTGTGTGTCTCTCTTTGGCCCCCTATAATTGCTGGAATAGGCTCCAGTCTGCACTGCCGCCAATATTTAAAGATAAAAGATAGAGGAGTGACATTTTTCAATGACATTTTGAGACAAAGAAAGGACCGTTGTGCTCTGAATCGTCAAAATAACTCACCTTATTACCTTCTTTGTATATGTGACTTTTCAACATGAATGTTCTCAGGCCGGCCTGCCTTGTTGCTTTGTCGAGACACTGGGAAGTTTAGAACAAGGAGCCAAACAAGTCCAGGAAGAGGAAGCTGGTTCTCCATCCAGCCCCAAAAACTCAGTCCAAACGCCGACACGGGAACATTCAGTTATATCACAGCGCAGGAAATACAGTTCGTCACGTTGTCTGGGGCCGCAACCTCACTTCATCGTGTGTATTTGTTCTTTGGATAAGAGTTGTAGCAATCTCAGCTATACTAAACTCATCACGTGTACTTCCCAGATAACTTTAGATAACTTTCTGACATTGTTTTATCAGCAGCGGCACATTCATAGGTTTCATGGAAAGCTTAAATCATACTGTACTGTAACATCCTGCAGGAACTGTTTCAAATGTAAACTTGCTTACAGTTAAAAAAAAAAACAAAAAAACGACCAGCAGGCTCTCTATTAATTTTTCTGGGCCAGTAAACACAGCGCCAGTCACCACATGGCCAACTCCAGCCTGGCCAAGGACCAGTTATCCACTGAGAAGTCCTCTGCTGGTGTATCCAATGCTGTCTGACATTCAGCAGCCAGCCTTGTAAGAGCCCTGCCCCCCCCCCCACCCCCCCCACCCCACCCTCTCTAACACCTCGCAGCCTTTCAAGTGCGGAGGCGGCAGCGGCAGAGAGTTTTCTGGAGGTATCAAAGGTATTCAGAAAAATGGAGCTTCAAACAGAATCGGAGAGAAGGAATGGAAATGAAACTTCACTTTCATCTTGCCGAGGACGGGGAGTCTAGCCTGCTCGTCTGAGAACGCCGCCCTCTCATTGGCTCGGGCGTCCTCCCTCTTTATCCCGGGAGGCAGACAAATATGCATTTAAATTAATATTCTTTTGGCTGCGTGAATGGGTCTCCCCCACCAGCACCCAACCCCCAACCGACCCCCAACCATCACCGCCAGCGCTCAGAACCTCAACCTAAAGCGCGCCGATCCCCACGTGAAGTGAAGCCGCTCCGAGCTGGGATCTCCGTTCCCTTTCCTCATTAATCCTCCGCTGTCCCACTCGCTCCTTTCCTGTCAAGACGTTACTGGGTTATCAGGGCAATCCTATTAATTCACCAAGATTTAAGTGTGGAATTTGACCCCGTGAGCACTCGTTTCCTAACGTGCATTCGTGAGAAGAGAAACTCAGGGTGTCATTTATAAATGTGCTGAATTTCATACTGCCATGGCTACAAGGCAAACAAATGCGGCCACTAATGGGCTGTGCATGTGTGTGTGTGTGTGTGTGTGTGTGTCTCAGCGTGCATGAGTTCATGCCGCTGTGCGTACGCATGCATGTGTGAGCAAGCTGTCTGTGACACCTGCTGCAGCCCTGAGCAAGCTGCTGCGAGGTTACGAAAGGCCGAGAGCCAAGTCACGATTCCCACCGCAGTGTTCATTTTATGGTGAACTGGAGCAGAAGTCGGGTTTCCCTTCGTAACAGCGCGAAAGAGAGAAAATTCAGCCCAAGAGTAATACAGTTATCTGTGATGAAGAGGAAAGAGGAAAAAAAGAGAAGAAGAAAAACTGTCAGTTATTGGTTAAGAAAAGAGAATGTAAGTGTGTTAAGAAATGTGAGTTGCTGCAGGACTTCATTAAGAAATCATGAGCTGTGATGAAAAAAGGGACAATAGAATTAATGGGGGGGGGGGGGTTTGGTGAGAGTAAGCAGCGACAGCATCTGATACAGCCTCCCAGATACACACATTCAAAACACTTAACATGCCATTGCCGCTCTCGAGTACTTCAATACGTCACTTTGCAGTCCAAAGGTCTCAGTTTGGTCCATTGGTCTGTTTCATCAGGTTTATAAACTCAGGCTACTTAGACATATCCAGTGAATAAACAAATCCTCAAACTAACACGTTCACATGGACAACGAACAGCAAGTAGTCAACACAGGGTTTGAGAATACCAAAGACATAAATGAACACCACAATAAAAACCTGAAATTATATGCCAGAGATTATGTGATTTCACATAGCAGTAATAACTGCACCACTCACAGTCTTGTGTTGTATATTTTCTGATGTCTGTGCTCATCTGAGTAATCAGAAAAAAGCAGAAGTCATTCCTCTCTTTCTCCATCATCTCTCCCTCAGTCAGGGACTAAAAGCAGCCTGAGGGAACAATCACATGCTTTATTAGCTCCAAACTCACCCTCTATTTCTCTCTCTCTCTCTCTCTCTCTCTCTCTCTCTCTCTCTCACACACACACACACACACACGCACAGACACACACAGACACACACACACTTCTCAGTTTCCATTTATTGATGATTACATTGCAGACAGACAGCAGCGATAAAGAGGGTGCATATTCAGTCCTCCAAGTATGTTACAGTCGTTTGTTAGTGTAGCCATTACTGTCCTCCACTCTGCCACCCTCCTCATCCTGCTTCCCTCTCTCTCTCTCTCTCTCTCTCTCTCTCTCTCTCTCTCTCTCTCTCTCTCTCTCTCTGTCATGATGGATCACAGCAGCCTGCAGGATGTGCAGCTGAGTGGCCTGTCAGTTTAAGTTCTCCCCCCCAGGCCAATGTACCACCAACAGAGAGAGGGAGAGAGAGAGAGAAAGTGACCAAGATGAGACAAACACAACAGGAGACGGACGAGTTCAAAACCACAAGTAAAACGCCATCCTGCTAACGCGCCAAACAAGGTTTAGGAGAGCGAACCAAAAGTCTTTGCTTCAGGACATGAAGGGAAGCTTTTATCCTCGAGGCAGCAAAGTCGTATATCACAAGATCAACGCTTCTTTCTAAATGTCTCTGCAGGTTCGTGACCTGAAAATGTCTATTTCATCTTTATGAGATGACAAATTAACACTGACATAATCAGAGTACAGAGAATGTCTGGTATTCATTCATTACAGGCCGAAACAAAGTGGCGTAACATTCAGCAAACTCACTTGATGTAACTTGCATACAAAAACATAAAAGAAGCAAATATCCAAAGGGTTCAAAAAGATGCTTTGGTGATGTGAAGAAAGAGACCACAAAACAGCCCTACATCAATGTTTGATGCTTTAAGACTCAGAAAAGAGAGAAAGAAAAGACAATATCACAGATTTGTTGTCATTACCAAAATTTAGGGGAACATTTAAGGCCCCAATATGTTTTTGAAGAAAAACACAGCACAAGCACAGCACAGTCATTTCTCACCAATCTATGAGACGGATTAACCACTTAAATTTCAGTGTTGGTAAAAAATTGGTCCAAAAGAAAAAGTGACATGCCAATTAAAAAAAAAAAATGCAGTGGATTTGCTGAATATTGTTTGAGTTGAAGAAACCGATGATTTTAGGACGTCCATGTCCATGATGCTCACCACGCGTCCTCTTCAGATAATCTCAAACAGGACTTCCACTCAATTTCACATTTTAGCAAGTTACTCGTTGGATTTCAAACGCTCTCATCAATACTCAATTAAAGAAACAGGGATTTCTCCAATTATGTGGAGAGCCTAAAAAGAGTTCGACATGTGATGGTCTGCTGACAGCAGATGGCGAACCCACTTTGTGGGATGTGAACTGAAGAGTGAGACAAATGAGCTTTACATTGTTGTGGTTTTGTTGCATCAGTTCTGTGCCAGAAAATGAGCTTTTATCAACATATGAGCCACCGCAGCTTCCCCCAGGTCAGCCTGTGATTCTCACTAAACACCTCTCCATGGGACTCTGTCTATTTGCTAAACAATGTTTCACTATTTGCCATTTGTATGAAATAAAGCTGGCCGGCGATTTATAGTATTAGATTTTTACAAACTATGAAATGTCACAATAAATTAACTGCTGAACCGATGCTGGATGCTTTGACAATTTGTTCCCTAGTTGTTGTTTGTATTCACCCTCTTCTTTCCCTTCATAATGAAGCCACATAAAAACAAATAACTTGCGTAACAACTGCGTCACATTATACAAAGGTCTGAATTTAGAAGAGAAGAATTTTGTGTGTGCAAACTCTTTGTTTAATAGGAATTAGGTGCCTTATGATGTAATTCGTCTTATAAAACAACCAGAAACAGATGAGTCAATTTACTCTCTGTGTGAGCAAAGGAGAGGAGTTTAGAAATTAGATTACTTCCATACTAAAACAACAGCATTCAGGAAAAAAGGACACAATTTAAAGACACGACAATATAGTTGAGTTTTCAGCTCCTATTTAGAGTCAGATTCACAGGAATCAATAAAAAAATTGGCAATGAGGCGACAAAATCTTGATCAAATTTATTCTTCAGACAGCTAAAAAAAGAGAGCACAATTACAGCACCATGTAGACCCGATGTGACTATGAGAGACGTCGCCTATTCAGCCCCATGATCTATTGTAGCTCGAGGAGTCGCACACAGACGGAACGGAGCGAGCCAGCTCAGCAGACTGAACTCAGCTGTGATAGATGAGCGAGTCTATTTGACCTCAGTTTCAACCTGACAGTCAGGAACGGCCTCGGAGGCGAGGAGCAGGATCACACTCTGATAGACCCGATCACAGCTTCACAACACTGAAGAGAAGAACATGTTGGTGTCATAATTCAACTACTTTCCATGTCCATCGAAACAAAAAGGAATAAATAAACAGCACAAAACGTGTGTTGGTCGAGTAACTTGGTAGCTAAATGATGAGTGAATGCACTCAAGAAATACACAAGAAAATGCCCTTTCATTTACATCATTGTCTTCATGATACACTAATCTGTCACTGTGGACAAATTCAGACTATAAATAGCAGAATCATTTTCTTCTTCTGATACGAGTGCGTTCCACACATAGTTTAGCAGAGCTGACAGAGCAGACGTGTTTATTGATTCTGCTTCAAGTTGCAATTCAGAGATGTCCTCGAAACCCGTATTATCACGCCTAATTAGCTGACCATCTTCGCCGATGGTTTGCAGACTCATAACTTATCCAAAGAAGCATTTTTCCACTTTGCTTGCCAAGAAAAAAAACTTGGAGACACATCAGAAAATCCAAGCGCACACTCAAACCTTTGCAAATCTGAGAAAAATATCTTCAAAGTGAGAAAAAAAAATTGCTCTCCAGCTCAGTTCTTCACCATCCACCACTGGCATCAATCACGAGTTCCCCCCCAATAAAACTGCTTGCTGTGGTTTCACGCTTAGATGGACATAAATCCCTGCCTGCCAAACATAATCCCGTCCCAGCTACACCACCCACACCCACCAGTGCTGCAGTCTCAACCTTAACCTCGGCCCCGATATCTGACCTCCCAGGCTGCGATCAATGACACGATCTGAACTGCAGCCCGACAGTAATCTCGGTCCTGTAAGGCTGAAAAGCCAGAGCTGGAGCTTGATTTAACACCAGCGCCGAGCCAATAGCACCTTACACCCTGAAAACTGCTCGATACGCAGGGATGCAGACGGTGGGGTAACACCAACTAACCAGATTAACCCCATGACGCCAATAAGTTTTGGCTGGTTTAGCGCTGAGAGACCCCCATCCCCCCCCTTTGACTCCAGGAAGTGTCTGTGCGGATGAGTGTGTGGGGTATGCATATCAAATGTGCGAGGGTGTGATAAAGAGCAAGACCGGGTGGCAAGAGAGGAAACCTGGGGATTAAATATTCTTAGCAGGGGGTTATTTTTGGAGCAGGCGGGACAAAACAGACGGTAGCCGAACGCCGACACGCACCCTGTTAAATACACACACGTACATGGCCTCGCTCGCCGTGCCAGTGGACTGTGGTTTGTTTGGGTTGGCTCCGGGTAGCAGTGGAGACGAGCCTTCCCCTCAGCCCACCCCTGCACATGCCGACTGCTCTCCGCTCAGAGAGCGCGTGTGCTTACCGTCTCATGCTGCAGACCGAAACACAATATGGCATCGAATGCGAGGAGACAATTAAGAGAATAGAGTTTATGCAGCAAAACTGCTCATGTAAAAATACACAAGCTAACGGGAAAAATGTGGAGGAAATGATTACGAGCATCTGCCCTTGTCCTCAATAAACTCTGCATCAAACAGGTCCGGGGAGTTCCTCTCACGGGCTTGAACCAGGAGACGGTGACCACTTCCACTGTCTTTACAAACTGTGAATTCCAATAAACTTTATTTCTATAGCACCTGTTTCTCAGATTGGTATAAAGTATAAGTTTTGCACAGGGTTGACTGAAACTATCCTTGTTCAGGAGTGTTTTGAACTACTTGTGTGACATTTTTGGGGGAAACCGGAGACAAGTCGGGCTGAAATCAAAGTATTTCTGAAATTTTCTGTCTCTCAGACATAATTAGACTGACATCAGTGAAGGACAAACCTACTCTACGACGTGACAGTTCAGTTTATCCAACAGTTGGATCGGACTCTTCTCTCCTGACGCAGCCTCCGTCTCTTTGCCTTGAAAAACAGCAGAGATTGTTGGTGGGGGCCGCGCCTCCGTGAGGGCAAGCTGCTCAATAATTCAATGCATCTGCTGCTTTTTGAGACCGTTTGCATTCAGGTCAGGGATGGAAGTCAGGTCTGAGTTCAGCAGGTGTGGCGAGAAGTCTTCCAGAGACCCTGAATGCAAAGGTTCACCACCACTCAGTAGCTCACTGACGTGGCCATAACATAAACTGTGATGTCACAGTCATACTTTTTTCAAAATGTGATCCAAAAACAAGTAACAGGGTTGTGCTTTTCTACTTTTCTGATCGATAGTGTTCCGCTCGCATACGTTCGCCTCAGATTGATGCTCAGCACGAACACGTCACCACGGTGGGAGGTCGCTAATGTCTCTTCACTGTAAAAATAACACAACCTCAGGCTAAAAGCATCATAAGGTCACGCCAAGCAAGTTGTTATGTCTGCCGAGGTACAAAATGAAAGAATGAAGCCTCCTGCATCTCATTTAACACACACGCACACACACACGCACACACGCACACACACACACTCCTTCACCCATCCATGTGCCATATCCAATAATGGAAAAATCAGGTTCCTCTGCAAACACTTATC
>JAUESE010000008.1:9866260-9877620 GCA_032274725.1 Malacoctenus triangulatus
GAATAGAATAGAATAGAATAGAATAGAATAGAATAGAATAGAATAGAATAGAGATTGTTGCACACGTTGTCTATTTCAGCTCAGTGCGTCATACAACATTGCGGTGATAAATAAGATAAAAATCTCTATTATTTTTCATTTCAACACTCCACAATAGAGTCTCAGTAGAATACAGAACACTATATTGGGACCAGATTGAAGATTATTATCAAAAAAAGTCCAAAAATGGTCCAAATTCATGGACAGTGTGAGGACAAAGAAACCAGGTGACTTCACTCTCTGACATCAGCACTCGCTCTCACGTCTGTGGCTCTGAGACAGCGGCAGCGCTGTGAACCCGCAGCGTTCGCAGACACAACACGACACGACGCACACATGTTTTATGGCATTGAGGGGGCATCATGCGGCTCGTCAGCAGTCCGTGAAGGTGAGCCGTAAAGTGAGAAACAAGGGTCCTTTTTCATATCATGGACAGAATAAAAAGCCACCCGGCAAGAAAAAACTGGAGGTAGATTTGTGATGACCACACATTACTGTCTGCGGATTATTGCAAGAAATACACAAAAGAGGCTTCATAGCATGAATGTGAAAGCTGAATATGATACATTTACCGGAAATGTCGACAGGATAAGCCATAGACAGCACATTGTAATTTACTGCCTGACTGCAACAAAAGAAAAAACAACTCATACATCACTGAGTCAAAGCAGCCATGAAAAATACCTTATTAATGCTAATCTTTAATGAAAACCACTGCAGCCTGATTGAATGTCATTATTTCAGCTCATCCCTTGTGATCCTAACTTTTGACTCTTAAAATTTGTATCAACTGTTTGAGTGATTCAGACAAAAGAAGAAATTGTGAATGAACGGACGGTCTGCGTGGCGTGATGACCACAAAGCATTGCGATATGAATCAAACTGCGTTCACGTGGAACCATTGCGTCAAATATTGCATCTTTTTTTTCTGATCGTAGCCACCGGATTGCATCACTGAATGTTATAATGGCTGACATCACTAACCAACCCACAGTCACAGTCGTCAGAGACGAGCGAAGTCTTGATTTTTATGAATGAGACGGTGACATTTAGGTTTACCCTGCTCGCTGGATGAAGAGAGGAGCAGAGAGAAATCTCAGCGTACAGTATGATTCACCACAACAAAGTGTTCGGGAGGGGGTGGTGATGTCATTGGTGGTGGTGGGGAGTCATCTGTGAGTCAGAGAGGAAAAAGAAGAGGAGGAGATGGAGGAAGAGGAGGAGGAGGAGGGGGAGGAGGAGGAAGAAGAAGAGAGGTGGGTTTAAAAAAAAAAGAAGCGTACATGGAGAGGTGGGGTACCTGCTGTGTGTGACCCATGGTAACAGGCAACGCTGGCCTGGGGATGAGTCACCACGGCTTTACCAGCCGCACATGCAGGCGAACACAGCACGCAGGGATCCTCACGCCATTCGCCATGACACACGTATGCGTAACATGCATGCACACATGGTCCGTTATACGCCACCAGCAGGCCGAGCAGCTCCGTTCAACGCAGACACACCTCGTTCACGCGTGCACGTATACACACACAGTTACACGCATGCCACATAAAGTGCAGGGAGAGGAGGGGACGGTCGGGATGACTCACACTTCAATAACACTCCTCCCCCTGCCCCAATCACACACACATACACACACACACACACACACACACATACAAAGAAGAAGAAGAAGGACATATCATTTGGATGCAACCCACATCCTCCCCACATCCTGGGAACCTCCCATCTGAAACTCCGACTGACAACGGGAGGCTCCGGCTGACTGCAGTTTGTCTAAGGTGTTGGGAATTCTCTGGCAGGATGTCCTGAGTTTAAATAAATAAAGATTTGGTTGAAATGCAACAGAAAAAAATAAGGGTTTCAACATCTGTCTCGGCCTTGAGGTACCCTGCCAAGAAGGTGACCCTGTGCTGAGATCAGATTATCACGGTCGACGTTAACTTTGATAAAACATCATCTGCTCACATGTTTAGTTCTCTGTAAGAATTTCTCAGACTGATGGTGAGATATCAGATATGTGCTAAATTATTGACAGATTAAATACATTTTTTAAACTAATCTGACCAGGTTGAAAATGATTTTCTGGCCTTTCATTCGGTAGTAGCTTGTTCAAACAGCGCCCTCTGCATTTTTAATTCACATTACAATCAAAAACCTGAGTGATTCTTGCTTAAGTCCTCTTTTTTTTAACTTGTGAGGGAAATCACTTCCTTTTTTAAAAAACCCATTTCATCAAAAATTTCCTAAAATAGATATCATTGAATGACCATAATTGAAACGTATGTACAGATTAAAACAATCAAACAAAACCATGATCATAGTGCTCAATGTGCATGCCCCAAAAAGCTGCTTTTTAATTTGTGTAACATTGTGCAGGAAGGATTTTATTGAACTCGATGCGATCCAAATTGATCCGGCTGCTGTGGCAACTTCAGTGAAGCAACATTAGCTTCTGGTGGACAAAACAGGCAAAGTCTATGATGGGACAAACTCAGAAAGACACGCAACCTTTCACACACAAAGTTCACTTCCTGCCGTTTCTGTGACTCGAAGATTCGTTCATTTTCTTCTCTGAACGGGATCTGAGGCGCCGTTTCATCATCCGTGTGAGATGAAATGCTAATGACTGTCGCGTTAGCATCCGAGCCGTGAACAGGAGGTAATGTCTCCGCGCTTGGCTCCGTCCCACACGGTGGGAAACCGTCCTCCGGCACCCCTGAAGCTCACTAATTAACACGTTGTATCTCGGTCGCTTTATCTGTATGAAAAACCAAAGTGCGAAAACAACAAATCGCTGTTTTACAACAGGCTAGAGATCAATCAAGTTTCTTGGCTGCTATCACAAAATTCCTGGAGTCTCTCTTTGTTGCCTGGCAACACCCAAAAAAAAAAAGAAAAATGGTCTTGAACACAAAGGCCCATTAAATGGCAAAATTGTATTGTTTTTGTGCAATAACTAACCAGAAACAGTGTTAATTAGTTGGCTTCAAAAGTGCTGGTTAGTCAGTTTTGGTCCTTGCTCGGTTTAGCCTCTAACTGTTTACCATTATTTGATGAAATGTAGATATTCAGACAAAGCAGCTTAAAGATACAGTCCTCAGCGTTGCTAAAGACAACAGGCTTTTTATGTGAAACGCTCAATCTGTGTTTTTACAGAGTCCAGCTAACAGAAGCCAGAAGAGGAGTAAAGCCTGTCGTTGGTGGAGCGACGGCGCGCTCCTACGCTCGCTGTAAATCAGAGAGACTCCTCTTATCTTTTGATAGCTAAAACATGCGAGCAGCGCAGGCACTTGGCTAGCACACGTAATTCCCATCAATTACGGGGAGAAGTACTTCCGCCTCGGTAAATCGAGGGCAGCTGACAAGACACAGACAGGTCTTGGCACAATGGAGTTATTTTATGAATGACATCTGGATAACGAGAACACCTGCACCGGGTGACCCCGCCGGAGCAGAGGCGGGGTGACGTCGGAGAGGGGCTGGAGTGGTCTGAGGTTCAGTTTGTATTAGATGTGTCTGATAGGGACGCTTGTTGATTGTGAGGATTTCCAGTTAAAACGCTGTTTTAAAGTTAAACCATGTGACAAGGTGTTTCCTTCATCCAGCGTCCCGAACGCAGTGGCCCAAAGTTTAAGGGTCTCGGTGAACGACCTCTGGCTCTTTCCGCCCCGACAAGCGATCCAAGCTGCGTTAAATCTAAGAAAACTTGTTCCTTCAAACACTCGAGCGCCGACTTTCCGAAGCTGAGCCGGCCTCGGGTTCACGTCTTCGGCGCGGAGCCGCAGAACATCTGCAACTTCTGAGCGACAGCTGTTTCTGTTTTACCAAAGTGCACGCTGCAAAAGAAGAAATTACTTCAGGAAATCCGATTTTCAAAAGTGGCGCAGCGACTCCGAAGTAAACAACAGGGTAAATTTATAGTTCGTCGGAAAGAGGAGCATTTCTTAAAAATGTCAGCCAGTATTTAATAGCACGCTATAAACTTGTGTCCGCCTCAAAAGATCCTTTCATTAAATCTCCGATCATTTGATCGCAGCCTCTCCTCGCTAAAAAAAAAAAAAAAATGGATCGCGTTGCACAAGTTTGTTGGTTAATGCTTCCTATGAGAGGGCTGAGCCCACCTTCCAACTTTAACATTATATAAAAACTAGCTTTATTTTATGTTTTTAGAGAAATGGGTAAATTACAAGCTGTGTAGTTTTTGTCTGAATTCAAAGAGGCATTTTCCAAATGAGCCGTGTGGAGAAAGACCCAAATGAAGCTAAAGAAATGTCATCTTGGACCCTTCAGAGGCCCACATCCAGACATGTCAGGGGGTGGTGGTGGTGGTGGTGGTGGTGGTGGGGGGGGGGGGTACCTCAGGGATGATGTGACACTGCGTGACACTGAAAGTTTCCAGTGAAACCGGAGACCGTTTCGGTTGGTGCGACGCGTCTTCCAGGTGGGGTGACCTTCGCTTCCTGTTCCACTGCAAAGGAAAAACACTGCTGACATGTATAATTAGCCACCGCCAGTAAATCATCTCAATTCCTGCACACAAACACACACCCGTGTCTCGCGTGTTAAATTTAGCCCGGCTAAAAGTACGCCTCATGTCAGCGACTGAACATCGCGGCGAACACGACTTCCTGTCTGTGTGGCTGCAGCAGGATCTTAACCTTTCTGAGGCCTCTCGAGTGAACTCGACAAGAGAAAAACGGGCAGATTTCTTTGTAATTCTCATAATATAATCAGGGCGAAGCTGAAGTGAAACCAAATGTGAGCTAATTCTATAACAGTCTTTCTATTTCTATCCACAGAGCGCACATAATTTGTTCTATTTAAAATCACTCAGACGAGCTTCTATGTTTGCATGCAAATGAATTCTGCAGTGACAACTGGCCTGCAGCACAGGACTAAATAACAACTCTGGTTTTTCCATGCCTTAAAAACGTATATCTGGAAAAAAAACCTACATAGTGCGATACATCATGGGTGATTTTACACTGAAGCAAGTTTTTGGATTAAAACTCAAATACCAAAACCTCCTTCCTTCCAGGCTGGACCTACTTTTTAAAGCGTCACACTGAAGCCACCTGGAGGCTTCACTCGTCACTCTGAAACGTGTCGACTCTTCTGTCACTGGATCCGGCGCGCTGTGTGAAAGCACAGACAGTGCCGCCTTCACTGGCCTGTGTTAATCTCTTAATTGTTCGGCCGAACATGACGCAGCGCTGTCCCGCCATCGCACGGATCCTCAGCGCTGCTTCTGATTGCACTCGTACTTGTTTTTCTCAAAAGAGCTCCAGCTGTGATTTGTTAAAGATTGTTATAGGATGATACAGGTTCAACCCACATCAACTCGAAGTTGGCAGTGTGTGGCCCCTGAACTAAAATAAGTTTGGAATACTTAAATATTCATTGAAAAAATTTAAAGAAATCTTAATTTCCAAATGCTTGTTAAGGAGAGCAAACTATACAGTGTGTGCTTGGTTCAACATTTTCATGACATGTAATAATCATTCCACACAAACTGAAATGAAGGTGAACTAAAAACAAAAAGTACTTTTAATCTTTCTTTCTTACACCAACAGGGCAGGTGTCTCCAAACACCTCCGACACATCAGTATATGCTTCTCTCAACACCACTGAGGTGCCACGTGATTATGATAAGCGCATCAACATCATTTATTTGACTGAAAGTCCCAGTTGGAGGCTGTGGCCCTCCAACCACCCTGAACTCCTTTGTCCTGATATACACAAACGGCACATAGGGAAACAACAATCTTAATTACAAAGTATATGGACAACTTATAAACACATGAGGGGAAAATACTTTTAGGGTAGCTCCTAACCTTCAAAACAACTGCTATACAAAGCGTTCAGCCCCTGGACCCACAAAATGTTGATAATTTTCCCTTTATAATCCCGTGTTTCCTGAACTGAATGCTCGCAAAAAACATCTGCCAGTGATTAAAAGCACACCAAATTCTTACATGATGTCTATTATTATGTCATATTGTGTTAGTTCACCCCAACCCCTGTTACTGACAGACCCCAGGCTGAGCAGCACCTTTATCTTTGCAAATGGTTTCACCCCAAAGAAGACCGAGGAAAAAAAGTTACACGAGACTGCCTCCCTGTGGCTAAACAGGAGAACAGTGCATGCTGCTGCTGCTACCAACAGTAAAATGGTAAATAAGGCATTCATTTATACATTACACACTTCATAAATGCAAATAGCACTTGACAGTTCACCACTAATAACTGAAGGGTTTTACAGATTTTCTCAGCAATCACTGTTTGTACACCAAGAGGGGACAAAAGATGTAGTATTGTCGAAGTTCTTTTTCTCCCTTACCGATTGAACATAGCCGGGCATTGTGTCTCGTTTAATTAAAAAAAAGAAAAGACAACACAATGGAGGAGATCGGTGGCTTGCAGGCTCAGTAAATGAAGAGGACTCGGGTGCGGGGCAGAGTGGCAAAGGTGTCGGCCATCTTGCGGATTCTGGCATAGTTGATGAATCCTCGGAGGAAGAGCAGAAAGCCTGAAGATGGAGAGACGAGTAAAAGAGTGTGATATTCAAGGAGTGTTGAAAGCAGCCAGCACAAACATCATATTAGTAGTGAACAGTGCTGATAAATCTGTGCTATGTTTTGACGGGCAAATTTGATCTAACTTGCCTCATTTAAAAAAAACAAAACAAAACTTGATTACACGTAACAAAGACGAGAACACGATACCTACGCCAAATTGAGCTGGAAGTAATGAACAGACTTCTGCTCACTAATCATCAAACTGATCTTACACATACAAAAGAGAAGGTGCTAATTAACTTAGCGACCATCGCCTGGCCGTGTGCCGTCAACGTTCCCACTGAAACTTAATTTGAGCGAGACAGTGACTCCCATTGAGCTAGGCAGCTGTATTTGACTCCTGCTCTGTTTTTCAAGGGTCCTGAAGGGTCTTGCCATTTCTATCCCAATATGGTGTTGCACATATATGTGTGTTTTAACAGACTGGTGTCAAATACGTGACCATAGTCCCAGGTTGGGAAGAAAAGGTCATTTCATGCCTTCACTGAAGACTCTGGGTTTGCTAAAGGTTAAGAGGGATTTTCAACGTGACAGGCAGAAACTTAGAGATGAAAATGAAAACTTCACCATAGAACAGGACTTGAGACGAGCACAGAGCGATTTCAGAAGTTGTGCTACTTACCCAACACCAGGAACACCCACCACAGCCAGTACTGTCCATCAAAGTAACCCGGGAAGTATGTGGAGAACTGGAAACCAACAAAACGGCTGGTTAAAACCCACAAATGTAAATCTGGCCAATGGTGGGCTCGCTTAAACGGTTCCTGCCTTTTCAAAAGGAAATTGAAGGAAGCGAGTGAGTTCTTGTGAGATCCCTGAGGGAACAGTTCAGAAGCTACAATAAAATACCGTCGTGCTGTTTGGGGCTTTAATTTGTTTGTGTGTCCTTTAAAAAAAAAAGCCACAGAAACACACACTGTTGTGCGTTTGTGCTGTGTAATGTTTGTCTGCTTCGTACCCGGACTATGAGGATCCATTTGATGAGGGAGAGGCCGAAGCCAGAGATGGCCCCGTAGCGACCGGCCGCTGAGGTGGTCAGACAGAAGGAGAGGAAAAAGCCGATCCAGTTGAACAGGAATGCCACTGGACACACAGGAAGAGGATGGAGAGACTGAGCATCGTTCACACAGGGAGGCATCTTCACCCGTTTGCTCATTTCTTTATCAATTCTGTATCAAACAGTGGTAAGCTAACAACACTGCCAATTAAAGGAAATGAGTGATAGGAAAGGAGTAAGCTGGTGACTGACTGAAGAAAGTGAGCATGAAGATGCCGTCGTTTCCTATCCTCAGCTGATCAGCATCTTCAAAGTCATCTCTGGTCACAAAATCTTCTTCCTGACAGTGAAGCAAAAGAGGAGTAAAAGGAAAAACAAAGTTGAATTCATCTCAGGAACAATCTGATCAGAGCAAAGCCAGACAGCAGCAGAGCTTCCCAGAGCTTTATTTTTACAAATTGTACAACTATTTCCTGCCACAAGTCCAACATTTTTAAGACATTTGATGAATTGCATCTAATTCACAGTGGTGTATTTATTTCCTATGGGTGTAATGTGACAGCTCGTGGCAGACACAGTTGTAATTAAGTCTGGGTTGGCACCTGCTGGTGGAAATCGAGCTTTGATGGTAACAGTAAATATAAACAAACAACAGACAAATGGAAACATCACAACACAGCAAGCCTACTCAGTTACATCACTGTGACTTTGCCTATAAGTCTGGCATCTGTCAGAAACAAGACATCAGCAGAAGCACAACAGCATGTTCAGTTTAACTACGGATTAACTATCGTTCTAAATACACAGACATACAGGAAGGGTGGTGGGATACTGAATGCGCACACACTGTGAGGACACTTGTGTTTTCACGCACAAAAACTAGGACCAAATACACGCCCTCTCATCATACACGCCTCCACGTTACCTCCAGTGAACTGCGAATTACATCGTCAAAAGTCTCCAGGCGTTCCCTGTGCTGAGGCTGCTGCTGAGCGCAAGGCAATGCGTGGCAGAGAAACACAACAGCAGCAATCAAACCGGGTGGCTCCACATGCAGTCAGGAGAAATGCAACACAGTGTCCACTAGTGGTCTGATAGGAGCTGCGGCGCCCCCACCCCCCCCCCCCCCACCCCCCAAAAGTTCAATTCAAAGATGCAGAAAAAATGTTAAATTCACTTAGTAAGTGTTAAAATAAAAAGCACTCTGCAAAAGGGGAAAACATGTTGTTCTTAGTAATTAGCAGCCCTGCCCAAGTGAAACAAGATCAGAACACAAAGGAACGGATGAGTCAACTATATCAACATGAATGAGTGTCACACGTGAAAGTGGGTGACTTTCATTTTGTACAATAATGTTTCAGTTGAAAATGTTTTTTCCCATAAAGTCACATTGCTTAATCCGTCAGCACAAACTTTTCAAAGTTTTATTTGAGCAACCAGCACCTCTGTCACCAGGGACGAGACCTCGTGGGATGGAGGAATAATTTGTGGAGTAGGAAGAAAAACAAACCAAAGAAGAAGAAAAACAGAAGAGTAGCACTAAGTACCACAAAGAGGACCAATTTCTGGGTTGGATTTAATTCTGTCTTTTGGTGGGGCTTTTTCTTTTTTTTTTTGCTTTGAGGAAACAAAATCAGATTATGTGCAAAGTGTGCTTAAAAAATAACCAGCTGTTTCCTGTGAACTGTAAAGACTCACCAACCGCGACAGCAGTGTATGAAAATATCAATCTTAATCTTATCGGGGGAATAAAAAAAGAAAACTTGTCGGCTATAAAACACACGGTGGAAAAAAGAAGTCAACCGAAAGCCTCTTTGCACTTCCTGCCCTGCAGATAACGCAGCAAGTGTCTGAGCACGAGCTGCAGTATGGAGTGAATGTAACCACAGGCAAAGAAAAAGTGAGACACTCACTCTTCCAGTAACCAGGGGAACGGTGCTCTCAGCCTTGGTTCTCTCTGCTTCATCATACGAGGGGAGCGTTGTGGCCACATTGTATGATGGAGGCTTGGGGAACACCCCGTCTTCCTTGAAGTCAAAATAAGCTGAAATGGAAACGACAGCAATCGCATAAAATCAGAAGTTCAACTCATGTCAGAACTCATTTAAAAATGTAAAAAAATAAAATGGCTGGGACCGGTGTGACTTCGGCCTTCCTACGAATAAAACTACACAAAATAATTCACAAATGTTGTCAAACATTGACATAAACCTGGTAAGAGCACATCAACTTTGAACAGCAAGTCAGTGGAAAAAAAGTGAACTGGAAATCATTTCTGAATGTTTATTCCTGGTAAATTATCTCAGTGATTAGAGAAATGAAAACAATCACATGGTCCAAAGTATTTACACCATTCTGAACGATGCCAAGGTTTTTATTCCCAGTCGATGCTTGATTGTGTCACTGTTTATTTGAACTTTTGGAGTTACAAAGCGTATCCTGCTGTCTCAAGGACACAGACAGACGAGTGGATATCATTCACTAGTCTAAATAATCAGAGGGACGACAATGTGCCGGGAGGACAGATGACCTCAGCATCGGGGAAACAGGTGGACCGGTCACGGCTTTACCAGAATTGTCTGCTGCGACGCTGCTGTACGGTGGTGGAGCATCGGCAGCCACCTGTGGCCTCTCCTCTGGATCCTCCTCATTGGGCAGCTGTGGGAGGAGGACACACCAGCTAATGATTACAGAAGCCATGCATGCACTTAAAAATGACCTTTCCAGTCAATATAAACCTCTTTGCCATTCTCATGAAGACAAAGAAAACAAAAGGCCCTAGAAATATCAGAAGGATTAAGACTTGTCCACACGTTGTCCATCAAAACAGCATGGCTGTCCAATAGAGACTAGGGACTCCTGTGACACGCTTCGAATAAAATATAGACTGGCGTGAACTACAAGACCATCCTGATTTTTCACAGTATACGAAGATGAGCGTTTTAGAGAACGACTGCTGAAAGGTTTAAAAAATGATGCAGTCCGTGCGTAGTTTTGCTCCCTTGCAAAGCATTCGCCGTTTCCCACCAGAACAGTCTGCACATCAACTACTCCTGCAACACAAGCAGACTTACAACAAGAACTGTCTGTCCTAATAACATCCAGCTAAGCAGGTCAGCGGCGGAGTGGTGGTGGCGGTGAAGGGGAGGGGGGGGGGGGTGGATTTAGCCTGCCACCAGCAAAGGGAGTGAACACACCCACCGCTGCGTTCAAGTGCTGCCTAAACCACAACATTAGCATGCACGCAGCGTCATCAAACGAGTAAATGTTCACTTAAAAAATGATGGCTAGCTGGAAGCGAAGATACGGAAGCAGTCACTGGTTAACAATTAGCGCGAACGCTAACTGAAAAGCTAACACTGAAAAGCTTGTGTTCCGGTGACGTGTTAGCCAGGAGCCCTTTTATAGCTATTCCTAACAGAGAACAAATACCACGCCAGTATTGTATCCCTTTCATTCCGGTGTTCGTGTGTTTCGAGATGACACACCTGAGCGACCGAAACAACGTTTCGAACCTCATCACACAACGGCCGTGGACTCATGTCCAACGTTTAACGGTCAACGTGAGCGTCCAGTTCCCTCCTTACCTGCTGATATCTGGCGCTCGGCTCGGCCATTCCGACGTTAACGGCTGGTTATCGACAACCGATGAGGAATACGCCGCCCAGACACCCAGCGAAGACCGAATTATATAACAGTACAAACTGTAAACTCAACCCTTCCTTGCCACAATGGAAACCTGC
>JAUESE010000008.1:10037185-10054139 GCA_032274725.1 Malacoctenus triangulatus
CGTAATTTGACAATTAAAAAAACTATTTTTTCTCTTCAACTAGTGACGTCCAACCCATTTCTCTTACTTCCCACTTTATCACTTGGAGGCTTTGAGTGAGACAGCTTTTAAACGTGTTTTCCCTCGTGAACACAAGAATTGTCTTGTTTTCCTGTTACTTATAAACCCGTAAAAATTGGGGCGGTGATGAAACAGTTTTAACAACGTCCCAGGAGAGGACAAAGCCACCAAAAAAAAGCGAAAGATGGTGAGCTTCAGAGTCTCTCGAAACCATATCAGACAAAGCGTACGAACTGTGAACCTCGTGAACCTCAGATTCTCCTCTGCTACTCCTATTGCATGAAAATATTGAAGCAAATTGTCCAAAAAAGATTGTACTCTCGCTGCGTGTCCGAAGGAGTATTTGGTACACCGGGAACACATTACACAAGTGTCCTCCCACATGCTAAATGGAAAGTGTCGAGCAACATCTCCGAGATTTGTTCCTGCAGTTTGAAAAACCATGACAACCCTGCTGGTGATGTCACCGCCTCTTCATGAATGACCGGGGGAGTTGCGTTGGGCCGGGCGGCTGTTGTGTGGGCAGAGGAGGACCCTTTAGACGAAACCAACCATTGGAAACCAGCGAAACACGGAAAAAAGTTGAAAAACACGGGAGGGAAAAATCACAGTAAGAGTCGAGCTTTTCACACCTCGAACGCGCTTCGACGTGAGAGACGTGTGAATGGCTGGTTTATTAGACCCACTTCATAATTAGACTTTGGGCTGCCACCATCATTTCTCATCTGTGTGGAAAGGAGCGCACCAGTCCTCATCACAGCAACCTGCCTGGAAGGTGCTCATTAATGAAGAGGCGCCCACACGCACACAAACGAGGGGCGGGGAGGCAAAAAAAAGAAAGAAATCGCTCGCACACGAAGAAGCCTTTCCTACTTTATTTACTCCAACAGCTCAAATAATTGTTTTTCTTCCCGTTTCAAGATGGTGACAGATCCTTTTCTTTACCAGCTGTGCTGCAAATTCTGCCTGAGTAATCTGAGCATGACAACACACACGTGCAGTAAAGAGGAAATCTTAATTAACATCTCACAGTTATTTTTAGGGAAGCCAAGTCCTCACGTCATTAAAGAGTCTCAAAGAAAACTTTATATCGCTGATGAAATATGTGAAGTATTATTTTCAATAGAGACTTTGGAGTATAAAAGTCAACGTCAGGTGTTGCTTGTCACCTGGTCGTCTCCGTTTAAGCCTCTTTCACCTCCTTTTGTCTTTGACTTATCTCAACCAGGTCGTGACCGTGCCAATTGTTTTTCTCCTTTGTAATTGTGATTCACATGACAGAACTCAGGATATCATCGTGGATGAACTTGATTCCAGCCGTCCCCCTGCCTTGTTTGGTGAGTTAATTAAGATTTATGGTTTCTCTCTTGAATGAGTAATTATAGGTTGGTTTGATTTAATCCTAATATTTTTGTTGTTTCACTGGAATGCACCCTCAAGCCAAAATGTCCCAACAGATCTGAATAATAAATACTTGATGAGATGAAATCGCTCATTGCTGGTGGCAAATAGTAAATAGAAAAACAGACGAATTACAATTAAACTTGATAAAACGCATTAGCATTCATCGAGTAACCCAGTGGCTCCCAATGTGTTTTTTCAAGGGAAGAGAGTTTGGGAATCCCTGCCTGAAGCAAAAGCCTTCAAAATAAAAGTTTTCGCCAAGCAACCAAGAGGGTCTGGGATCCCAGGTAAGTAACCACTGGTGACGACATGTTAATCATGATCCAGACGATGTCTCGAATTGGATTTTGCCTCTCTGAAAACAGAAAACTGTCAGCAGCAGCTTCATCCCTCCGAGTTATGGCGAGAGCTTCAGTTTTTACGCAGTCATTGTCAAAGTTATTGGTGATAAACAGAAGATAATAACCTTGAAGTGTTAAAACAGGCTTCAGGTTGTCTTTACATGTGTTTTATATGAGCAAAACGAGTCATTACGCTGCCTCTGAACACAACGGTATTGATTTAACCAGATGAAAGTCTGTTCTGTTCGGTTTGCATTGTGCCAGACGGCTGATTAAAGTGCCTCCTGCAGCTTTGTTGACGATAAAGTTTGCAGCATTGCAACAGCTGCAATCAGTGAAATGTTCCATCAGATCGATACACAAGAGTATCGTCGACATACAGCTTCAAATGACAAAACTGAGGCGGATCATTTCTGAGGAGATGTGCACTGATGGAGCAGAACCTGCGAGATAGGAGCTCGGGTTTCATTACCGATAGTAACACATGGCTGGAAAAAACAAGATCCGGGCAATTCAGCTGCCTGCCAGTCAGGAAAGAGTTTAAGTAGGACACTAACTGGCCCGTACAAGCCCAGTCAGCTGCTCTTGATTGGGGAAACTTCACAATCACCGTGATGAGCCTCCATCTGCTGCGCAAAAACTCCCTGAGGTACACAAACTGGTTGTTAAAACATGCAGAATGCAGGTGACAAAGCTCATGTGATCATCGGATCTGTTTCTTCTATAACAGATCAACAACTTTGATGCTTTTTTTGAAACTTATATAAGTTTTGTTTGGAAAAAGTTTCAACAAATGTAATATGTTGTTTGCTGTCAGCAGCTCAGTTTTCTGTGGCCTGATTTGGAAACAAAACGTAGCTCTGTACATGTAATGTTTATTTGTTTTGGGGTTTATTAAGATGCTATTTAGATTTTGCTTGTCTGACTTATTGCATAACCCAATTCATTGTCTCCCTATACAGTGTTTGTTTTTTTATGGTGGAGCAGCTTCCCGGCGCAGTTGAAGCACGCTGTTGCTTTATTGGATTCATCAACCTCTTATATGATGGGAATGTTTCTCGGTTTTATTGCTCAATGCTAAATTGACTGTTTCATATAGCGAGATTGATCTGGAACACTGAAATCAAAGACGCAGCATATTGGGAGCATTCATAATGCGGGCATACATAGGCGTTCCCTCGTTTCTGTCAATATAACTGCGGATGGAAAGTCGCACCTTGACATTTCAGTGATTTGCGTGACTGAGCTCCAAACGTTCGGAGGAAAACATTTTCAGTATTCCTCACTGAAACCACAAAGCTCTGGCAGCTTTGTCACTCGTTTGGACATTTGGAGTAAACAAACACATTGGGAGCATACGATGCACACCAAGGGCTAATAAAGAAACCTGCACACAATATTAAGTGATATATTGGTGGCCAGTGTTGCAGCCTGGAGCAGTAGTCATCCATGCTAATGCGCATCCTGCCTTCTGTTTGTCTCAGCTGTGATTACGCCGGCCTCCTCTCAACCGACTGCTTCGGGACATGTATGTTTGGGTTCCTCTCAATTCCTATTTAATGCATTTCTCATTATTCATTCGCTCCGAGTCATTTGCAGCATAAAGTTGGCGAGGGGGACGCGTTGTGCTCGAAAACCTTCAGCCGTCGACCACGCAGCGCGGCCGTCACTGTCGGCAGGTGCGGTTCGAACTAATGTGAGATAACGCATCATTGGGAGGATTAGGGTTCCACTCGCTTCTCTGCTTCAAAGCCGACGAGACACTCAGCGGGGGAATTTGGGTCATGTTTTCTTTTATATAGCAGCGAAAAAAAACCCTTGCTTTTCTTGATGCTTGCACAAATGTTTTAAATCGCTGTTTCACAAAGACTGGGTCAGGACCAATCTGTGGGTCACATGACATTTCATATGGGTCACCAAAATAACCATGCCTCGAATTTAACATGTTTTCACGAGGAAAATGATCAAAAAGTCCTAAATGCTGTCAGAGGTCATCAAATTGGCTTTGAATTTATTCCTTTTAAAGTGGCATTAAAATGATAGTAAGGGTTCATTTATGCAGATTTTAACCCAGAGATGAAAACTTTCAAAAAAGTTTCCCGTCATCGATTTTTTCATCATCACAGGGAGATTCAGTGGTTGTGTTTCAAGGTTTATCCACTCTGGAAAGCAAAGATTTTCATTGTCCAGACACGGTGAATCCATGTGGACGTAAACTTCCAACACGCTCTGCTGCAGCACCACGTCATTTATTGATGCGAGTGTTTTCAAAATGTGGTTGCGTTTACGCTCCTTGTTTTTTTTTATCCAGCTGCTTCCCTCAGTCGTGCAGTTTGTTTCTGGAACCGAGTTTCGATGCATGCTGTCTCTTTAAGTTGAACCTGCTGACGAGCGGTGCCCCATAAATCCTCACATGAACGCCAAACAGCTATTTAGGACCCCGTGACTGAAGATCAATGCGGTGATTTGTAAGTTCGTCTCTCCCGCCCAAATGATGGCTAGATATTACGCATATCTTTTGGATTTTATTAATAAGCTTTTCAAACAGATGTGTTATTTTATTAAAATTCATGCTCATTTAAAATGTCATTGATTTTCCTGTATCATCTTTTTACGGTCCCATTAGACCTCGAGTATCCACTTACTGAGCATATTTCCAGCTCATGGGTTTCCGCTGATGTCTTTGACCCGATTCATAAAACTTATATGATTCAGCAGCAGGAAGCAGAAGCCGTGGTTTTCCGAGCCTTAATCATATATGCTAAAAGTATTGATTACCTCTCCATGATGTCTGATGTATCATTTTAGGTACTGCAGTTATATTCTTCAACAATGTGTTTTCCTCCTGCTCCAGCTGGGACTTTTTTAATGTCCTTTTAAAAATGCTTCAAAGCCTCATACAACAGATTTTAGAAATTGCGCAACCTTTATTGTACCTTCTTGTTCTGGCGTATAAAACGAGGAATAGCCCTTTAAGTGTGAGGCATGCCCCTGCTGTATTCTTCCGTGAAAGGCTTGCGGCTCTCCTCTCCTCTGAGCATCATTTCGCCCCGCTGTAATGGCTTTAAAGTTGTTGGATTTCGATTGATGCCTGCGTCATGTGACGGACTACAAAGGAACAGAGAGACAAGGAGACATCAGTGGGGAGGAACTGACACTAACGCTGGCTGTCAGCTGGAGACACGGAGCGGGGGACACGTGTCTGATGTGGTCGGACCAGGCCTCCTGCCACCGCCCGTCCAAAAACTTTCTTCTCTGTTGGATTTCTTTTCTCCTTTTTTGGAACCAGAATGTGTAATCACACGTAAACATACTTAGATCACAAGGTTTCTGCACCCTGGATCGTTTTCTTTTTTCCACTGAATTCAACAAAATCATTATTTTCGAAGATATGTTGCTGTGCAGTGATGAGCCAAATGCACAGAGCAGGCAAATGCAATGGAAAAGACCTCATTCAGAGACAGCAGCTCTACAAATGTTGCATGAATCAAAAATGAGGAATAACAGGCCTGTAAACTTTAGTAACTTGAACTTTGCTGTAACATTAATGATCAGCTATATGCTAAAACTCGAGGGGGTTTCAGTAGAAATCTGTTTTTCCTGTCTGAACATTCAAAATGGTCTCATTATTGTGAGTTGTATAATGTTTCCTTTCGTTTTGTATGTATTGTGCATAAAGAATAAGTGGAGTGTATTTGCAGATCATTGCATTCTCTTCTTCTGTGCCTTTTAAAAACCCTCCCTCCAAACCTTTTTCTGGAGATGGAGTTGTGCAGACGTCTAAAAGCAGCAAACACAGTATAAAACAAAACAGCGAGACGGATGAATTAAGTGCAGACGGAGGCGACGGGCATTATCCACAGTCATTCCGCGATAAGTAATATCCCCGTCGCTGTTGGAGCTCCTTCCTGCCTGAAATCTACGCCCTGTTGTGCTTTATCTGATAAAATGTGTTCAACCATGAATATATATATACCTGATACAAATCATCTGCAAAATCATTTCAAAAGTATGACTGGCTGTCTTCCTGTTCTCTGTCCCAGTGGGACCCCAAAGGCACAAATCGCAGATTTCAGGGAATGATGTGCCCAGGATGGTATCTGCTGACAGAAGCCTGAAACATGTCACTCCGAGGAGCCCCAAACATTTCTCCATGCAAAGCTACATTTGGAGAACTATAATTTGAACTCAAATTGGGTATTGCTTGAATTAATGGCCCAATTATGCCACGGTGTAGTGCGAACGTGTCCTCGTTATTTGTGCCTCGCATTTTTAAACGCGCAAGAAATATTGGCAGCAGACTAAAGGCGGCACTTGTGAGGAGATATTTGGGGATGAAACATACTTTGCGGCTGCAGAAGACCTCAAAGTACCTCTTCAATCCATCTCTAAGTAGCATTCAATAATGAAAGCCAAAACAGTGCAGACACAACATGAAATTTGTAGTAAAGCGAGCTGCCCTCTGAGCGAGTGTGCACCACAGAATCCTGTTTCAGTGTGCTCCCGAACCTCCCGTAGCACAAGGTGAAGAGAAAAGCTAGAACCGTAATGCATTACTCACTTTTGAAGAACAAAACACACATGCGTTACTTGCTGTTTTAATTAAGTTTTACATTATGCAATGCAGAAGGCAGATCTACTAACTTTAGCTGGCTATCTGCAGGTTCTCCAACGTGCATTGGATTATCCTTATTATTAGTAGTGTCAGAGAAATCTGCGTGGGGCCGATGTGTTGCGAAGCATACAGGTCATCTCCATTCAGCCTGTGCTCCGGCTTTGCCATAATGTGTAAATTAGAATTAAAAGACTTCCGCATTACTGTTTAATGGCCCTGAACCAAATTAAACATTTAAAAGACTCCAGCATCAAAGTGATGTAAAGCGAAATAAATATTAATGAATGAACCAACACTTGGTTCAAAGGGCTGCAAGCGGGGAAAATTAAAAGGGTGCAAGGGTCTGCATAAGGAAGGATGCACAGTCGGGGGGGGGGATGCAACACCGGAGGGGAGGGGTGGAGGAGGGGGGGGTTGACTGATTTCCCTGTAACCACAGAATAATAACCAAATGTATAACTTTGCCCGTGAGGCATATTGGTTCAATCTGTTACAGTGCACCAAACTGCATAAACTGTAAACGCTCACAATCTGTTGGGATCACATGAGGCATGAAATCGTATATATGTAACGGTGTCTTGTCTCTTTCTCCCCCTTCCAGTGAAGCATTTTCGCACTAATAATGCATTAGCAAACTACACTGTGATATATACAGGCTTGCTGCAGGCAAGCGCAATCCTATTGATTTGGTTGTAGTGACCCTTGTGCGCACACAGTTGTACATCCGTGCAAAACACGTTGTGAACAGGACCAGAGCCGATATTTGATTCAGGGTATATTTGATATTTTTCTCATCTTCAGATAATCTCATCTTGAACCCCGCGCTCGTCACTGTAAACAACAATCTGGGTCTTTCATCGATCGCACGAGGGGTTTTTCATTCTCAGCACCAGCTACCAGGAAACAAAAAAAGAAGAAAAAACAGATCTGACTCACTGGTAGTTACAATCCGGTGGTCGTTGTGCTTCCCGGAGTTAAATACAGACGGATCAGTAAGTGTTATTGGTTCAGATCACCTAAAACAAGACGCCCACTCACCCGTCTTGAGGTTTGTGACAACAAGGGTTGCTGTTATCTTCTGGAAACAGCCTTGAGAGTTTGTGTTTTGCAGCAAAGACAAACTGTCAAAAGTCACGAGAACTTGCGCCTGTGAAGTTCATTTTGAAGATACGCAGCCTTGTCAATGAAAAGCTGAAGAAAAAGTTGTAAAAATACGACGTTTCATTCTCGAGCATGCTGCCCGTTAGGTTCACAGCAACAAGACATTCATTCAATATACAGAGCTGAATGTATAATAGATTATCAGTGTGTATTCGAGGTGGGCTCCGGCAGCACAGGTCACTGAACTTGCGGCAGAAATAGCAGGGTCAAGGAAAAGCGGAGCAGCAGCGTTACTTTTCTTCTTGTTGGAGAGATTCCAATATTCGTGTCAGCTGGCAGAGCGCTCCGGGCGAGGTGGGCTGCACATCACAATGGGGTGACAAGTATGTGGGTGTGAACTTGACCAAAAGAGACGAAGACTAATGATTCATTTTCTTGGCTCGAAGGTGGGAAGCTACCTTTTTTTTTGCGCGTGCGCAAGGCTTCGATGTTTCGCACGGGCAAAAATAGTCACTTCCGATATGAGTCAGAGAAGAGTTAAATGTTTTTTGGGCGACAAGGTGTGGAATCACCTCAGTCTGACGTGACTGCTGCAACCAATATTATACAGTTAAACATTGGAGTCGAATTCTGGTTTGTTACTCACGTGTTTTATGTTTTGTATGTAACGAAACCACTTAACGGAAATGTAGAGTTTTGTTTTGAAGGAAAAAGAACAGAAGATAGAACAACATAAAACGTTTGTCCATTTTCTGGGAAGTTGATGTTGCCATTATTCTCCCAGCAGTTCTTTTCCATTCATTCTGTTCAGAACACAAACAAAAAGCATGAATGGACATTTTTTAAAACCCCTGAAGTGCGACAAATCGAATCAGATGTGAAGCATTCAGTGCACATTACCTTTTTTTTTTACAGAGATTCTTTGATTTCGACTCCAAAAGCAGCACTTGCATTTGAAACGGCTTGCAAGACCACAGAACATGTACGTCCGGTGTTTCTGTGCTGCACTGAATAATGCTTTTCATAATGCTTTTTTCATTAAGTGGGGCTGAAGTGAGCAGGGAGAGTGTTGGAAGCCGGGTTCACGGGGACAAATCAAGACATTAATAATCAAACAGTGTGCCTGTTTTCAGCGGACACTCAGCTTTGCTCCACATCAAAACGGCCTCCGTGGTACATCTCTTAAGTATTTTAAACCTTCAAATCCTTTTTTGTTAAAAGATTAATTCATCATTCGCTTCCCGAGTCTGTGGCACACTTGAACAGATGTGCGAGTGAGTTCACTGACCGTTCCCTGACATGAGTCTTACCTGCAGGATTTGTCCTTAAATTGACCTCTGCGGGATGTATTTCTGCATAGACAGCATTTCCATACTGTTTCTGGCAGACATGTGAAACAGTCAGTTAGAAAGAGAATCTATGAATTTCTCTCTTTTAACTGTTTGTGTCTTATATTCCCCAAAATATTTAGTGTCTGTCTAAAATAAACACCTGGTAAATGATAATTTGCTTACAAATATACAGGTTTAGCTTGAATCAAGCAACATAATAAGCAATGATGAAATCATGCAGGACTAAATACTTGAATAGAAAAAGAAAAAGTAAAGAAGAGTAAAAAAAAATAAAATAGAAAAAAAAATTACATTGAATGCACTAAAAAACTGACACGTGGAAGGTTTCTTTTAAAGAGCAGTACCTGTACCGTCCAGCAGGGAGCAGTGCAAATTCTCAGTGGTGAATTGCGACCACAAAAATCAGCGAGAGTTTGGCGAACGTGGAGACGCGCAGTTAAGCACACCTGTAGCCTCCGACCACAACTCCAGTGAGTATTAATAAAGTTGTCCTATTGTGTTTCATCAAACATTGTGATGTGATTGTGTGAACGCGGCAGCAGCACGCAGGCTCGTTTGATTTATTGTTTTTTCGATATAAACCTGCAAACTTTAGTCTGGTTTTGTTTGATTTGGCAATAAAACTGAGTAAATCTATGACTTATTTTTGTAGGATTTCAAGGGGGGATGTACTCAACTTTTTTTTTTATACTAAAAAAGTGACAATGTTTGTAGATGATGTTTTGATTGGCGGTTTGTGAGGAAGATTCCTGCTTTGAAGATGAAGAGGAGGCTTCGTCTGCATGCTGCCGTCACTCCTTTTTTCCATTTGTCATCTCCAGGTAAGAAACTTCCCCACCTCCAGCCGGCCAAATGCAAGGTTGCGCTGTGGATTGTTTGTGGGTGTGATTGGGAAGCTGTTTATTATATATATCACTGCTTTGTGTGGAGATTGGCCTGAACTCTCGCTGAGCCAATCCTGGGTAAATTGTAGGATGGCATATAGACTGCTTTCAACCACAACAGATAAAAAGAGTTAAACATTGAACGGCCGTGTAACTCAATATTTCCTTGAGGAGAGCGAAAACAGGTGGAACAGGAGTGAATACTGAATTTCTACCTGATATGCACCTACAAATAATGTTTTTTTTACTAAATAGAAGTGATATGTTTGTATGATGTCAATTTTCCATCACAATAATTAGACATTTAACTCGTTTTTACAATTAGGTTTTGTGTCTCAGCAAAAACAGAGAAATTCATTGAGGGTAAAAGTTCATGCAGCAGCCATAACATTGCACATGGGATGATGAAGTGATCTGAGGGAGGTTACAAAAAAAAAGACATGACGAGTGAACTTCATTTGAACCCCACAGTCTTACACACACAGTTGAAAACCAGCAGCTAAACTGCATTTCATGTCAGTGGAAGCTCGTCCGTCCTACGTACGCGATAATTTATTCAGTCGGAGCTGATCAGTTTGCCTGGCACATCTGCACTCGTCCATGCACTGGATCCAGTTTATGTGTGTGTGTGTGTGTTGGGGGGTCTTTGCCTTTCAAGCTGACCTTGAGAACAGGCGTTCGCTTTTGCCATTGTTGTCAGGGGACTCGAGGTTAAAAGCCGTTTCATCTGCCAAACGTAAATGTTTAATCACCTCCATAAAATGATTAGAGGGCCCGGTGGCCTTGTTGCTGGTTTGTTCGGATCAGAAACGATCCGTCGATGAAATAAAATATGCCTTCTTTTCTCTGATTCATCGTCCTCGGAGTGGAACGAGTTGGAGAATTTGGACGAGGCGTTGCGCAACGCTCAGATTTCAGCTCAGAATAATAAGATGACGTGGGATATGAGGCTTTAAAACAAGATATTACACTGCAGATTACCAATATTACATTTGCCGTGATAAAGTAAATTAGGTTTCTTAATTATGGGCACATCCCCCCTCCATGGTTTTTTTTTTTTTTTTTTTCTGGTTGGCTAAATCACTGTGAAGATCAGTATTCTGTCTTCATCTCATTTTTATTCTCTCTCAGTCCTTCTGTCTTCCTCCCCGAGCTCAGTGTTATCACCGCTTTGGATTTCCAAAATATCTGCCAACTATCCAGCGCGCCAGCTCCAGCCAGCCTCCTATGTGCTTGTGTTTTAAATAGTCTATGATTTAAACTGCTTCCCCCCCCTCCACCCCCACCACCTCCCCCGTTTCCATGGCCTCCGAGATGTAGCTGTGGAGACGTTGTTACTCTAAAAAGCAACCAGGGAGCATTTGTGTTAAAGAATGCTGCTGCTGCCATTTAATGAAGGCTTATATCATGACGGACTTTAAAGGAGGGACCGGCGCCCGTCCCGATGTGGGAGCAGCAGGCTTGAATAACTCGCTTTCAGACAATACATTCGCCTTTCTGCATCATTCAAATCGGGGTTTAACGCAATTTATTTGCCCGCAATCAGCGTCTGACTGGCGTGTTTCTGTTTGTCTGCCGCTGGAGAGGGTTTCTTTTATTGTATTCCACTGTGTGTGCCGCCGCTGCAATTTTTCCAATTACCTGATGGAACAATTGGAAGCGGGAGAAATGTGATGAAATCAATCGTCTTGGATGAATGCGCGGTGGGGAACAAATGTGCGATAACACCTCCGTGTGTTTTCGAACCGCCGTCCGCGACAGAATTAAAGTCAACAGAAGTTGCGAATAAAGAGATGTCTGACGCTTCTTTTTTTTTCCCAGTTTTTATCAAAGTGCAGATGAGCGCATTTGAATGAATAATGCAGAGAGAAGAAATGTGCGAAGCATATGCGGGCTGCTTGGCCGTGTGATGTCGGCTCGAAACCGTTTCCTGATGTCACGGTGGATCTGCTTCATTCACCTTCCCCCCCCCCAACGTTTGTTTTTCCAAGCTTGTCCCTCCCCACTTTTTAACAAGAGGTTGCTTTGTCACTAAAGCGCTCCTCGGCCAAGAGGAAGAAAGCGTCTCCGTGCTTGACAGTTTGAAATTAATGAGGCTGAGATGATACCAAAATGTCCTTGAAAGTGTGCGAGTGTCTGGGAATTCCAAATCCAGGACACAAAAATCTTTAAGGACAGTCTTTACTGCTGATGCATGGAGGATGAAGTCAGACGTTCCACTCCTGGAAGTGGCTTGTCTGAGTTGTTTTTTTACACTGAGAATTGTGATTTAAAAAACACTTATAACAGTGTAATCACAGCAAGGAAAGAAAAAATAGTCGTAGACTTTGGTCTATTAATTATCCGGATCATTATACTAATGGGGAGATCCATAGCCATTTGTTTAGACTCCGAACATTTCATTGTCTTCAGAGCATCCATAACCCGCCAAGCTGTGACTGCAATATACATTATAAGCTTTTGTTCCTCCGCAAGATGATGTAAGTGCAATCTTTTATTGGCAGTTTAAGATATGAGCGTTGTCGAAGGCATTAGCAAACCCATTTTGTTTGATTGTGTCGTCTTGGCCGAAATCAATCATAAAAACAAAGTATTTGAAGGAGGAAGGGAGAAAAACAGAGACTCCGGAAAAGAAGAGAGAAGTAAACGAGTTTAGGATAACGTGCGCTTCAATTTGAGAAGTACAGATGTGTGTCCGTACACGTGAGACAAAAGTGTGATTGGTGTTTCCATGTAATCACTGTATTTAGGATTGAGATTGTGGAGCAGGATGCCACTTTATGTCTACCATCTGAGTCCCCCCCCCCCCATTTTTCTCCTCCTCCTCCTCCTCTCTCCTCCTCTCTTTGGATGCCCTGGGGGTCTGCTGACCTCAGAAGCCTGGATGGATCCATTGCAAAGCCTTTCCCTCCCCCGCAGCCAACATCCTTCACCAATTCCTCGCATCCCCCCTTTTCACTTTTTTATGGCCTCCGAAGCTGCTGAAAAAACACCCCAGAAACGTGCTTTCTCCTCAGCTGATGACGTCTTTCTGGCTGTGAAATGTCACAAATTACAAGCAGCGCACTGTCGAGTATGAATAGAGGAAAGTAAAAGAGCCGAATTAAGTCGAGAGGCACACAACACAGCTGAAGCCAGCGGGGCAGAGGAATAATGGCAACCGGATCGAGTCTGAGGTGCACGACGACGGTAATGAACCTCCTCTCTGTCCGGCAGCGAGGAAGGAGCCGCACGGACCGACGCGGAGACGAAAAGCTTTCCGGTGGCGTCCGGTGGGTTCCCGTTTAATGGCACCAGCCTGCTGCTAACCGGGGCTGCAGTGTTCATTCAGAGACGCTTTGAAGGAGCGAGAGGTATCGGGCCTCCCCAGCGGACCTCCCGGCATTTGTAGTCTTCAACCATCTCGGCATCGCTCCTTTTCTTGAAGGCAGACGACAGGGGAGTTTTCTCCCCCTCTCTCTCTCTCTCTCTCTCTCTCTCTCTCTCTCTCTCCCTCTCTCGCCCGAAGGCACCTTTAACTTTTAGCGAGCCGCGGGTGGCTCAGCCCCCCTCGCCACTCAACGGACCGAGGTCCCCGCTGACGCACCCCACGAAAGCAGCCGACCGAGGACTTGAATGTCACGTCGGAAGACTGAAGTGTGGAGAGGAACAGGGAAGAAGACGGCAGGACGGCGCCCACGGGGGGGGTGGTCACGGTGCCTTTTGTTACATGTCTGATGTACATGTCGGCACGCTGTGGCTGACCGATCGAGCAGCCTGAGATCCGAGGAAGCTTGTGAAGCACACAGCTTGTTCAGGAGATGAAGGGGGAAGCTGTGGCAAGAAATAAGCGCTTGATTTTTCTCAGTTTAGTTGTGTTGCTGAGATTCTTCAGATGAAAATCTTGCAGGCTTCCACTATGAAAGTGCAGCAACTGAGATCCCAGTTTAAAGGGGGACCAGTCTGTTTTTCATGCTAAATTGGGGGAAAATATTTGTGACTACGAGTGCTGGAAAACAACTTTTTAAACAAAGTGATGCCTCCTTTTTTTTCGAAGTTAAATCTAGTAAAAAATACTTCGATATTCACTGCTGATAAAATATATTTCCCTTCAGGTTTGGGAACATTTTTTGATTCTATTTTTACACCAGAAAGATAAAAAAAAAATGGTATGGAAGAGGGTGAAAAGCACCTTTGTCGACACACTTAACGCTCTCGCGTTCAACTGCATCATCGGCGTTCACGTTTTCTCCTACGTCACTCGGAGCCTTTTACAGCGCACCTTCTCCCCAAATCAATGCACTGCAGTCCCATGTGTGAAATAATGGGGCGCTTGATGTAATTGCCTGAGGAACCCAGTTACTTTGCAAATGAAAAATATGCTAATTGCTACACACGCAGCAGAAATGCTCCAACTGAAACCAAACTCAACCCCAGTGCACAATCTCACACTTGCATACACATATACAGTAAAAAAAAAAGAAGAGTATTGGGTGGAGTTGTTCAGTTCCCTCTCTGTCCTTTTTCACCTTCTTTTCCATTGATCATGCTGGTGGGGGCTTTTATTTTGTGTCTCAGAGTAGCAGCAGTGCCTGGCGGGACGTCGTGCTCTTCGTGCCTTTTGAAAAAACTCCTGCCAAGCTTATTTCGGATACTTTTAGAAACAAGTTTTCTCTTCCAGTCGTTGCATTCGGATGATTCACACCGTCTGTACTTCAGGCACGAAAGGTCTGCGTTGACTGTTTCTCTATGTGAAGTTCTACATACGCTGCATTTGCATGTTTCCAACACTCATTAGAGAGTTTGCTCTTCCGCAGCAGGCTCATGAATCAAGTCCTTTTTTTTTAATCACACTACTCTGATGTACTTAAGGGAATGAGTCATAGTCTGTATACAATTAAAATCCCTACATGCTGCGGAGACGCCCCGTTTAGTCACCGAATCGATCTGATCTCTCCAAGGAAGCAACAAGTGGTCGGGGAAAGAAGATAAGATAGCCGGTCGATACGGTATCACACGGGCCCACACCTCGGTAAATTATTGAGCAAGCGGCTCTGTGGAAAAGAGATTTTATTTTACTGATCCGAGAAAAGGTAACTTTTCACCACTTGTAAAGAAATAAATAAACGAAAGTGAAGCGACGACACCGGCGGTACCGCTGGCATTTACCTTTGTCGAGAAAGTTTGAATTAATCAGGGGAAGAGTTTGCACGTATTGCAAGAGAAAGCTGAGTCTGAGGCACCTTAAAAGACTACCAGCTATCTTTGTTCACGAGTATTATTATTAGTGTTATTCTTTAATTTACTCTCTATTTCCCAGTGCTGTTAAAATCCTCCTCAGTTAATTACAACCATTCGACATGTCTGTCTTTGGTTGCCTTGCAAAGTTAACTGTGAGGTTAACTTGTGACCAGCCAATAAACAAATTTCTCTCAGACCTATAAAAAACATTTAAGTATGTAAATAAACCTTCCAGAGCAAAGATTTTTCAATGTTGATCTCTAATTGGAAATATTCCCCCTGTGGGTGTAAAATTCAGCCTTTTATTCATTGAGACTGATTCAGGCTTCATTCTGCTGCTGCTTCAGTTTCCTCGCACTGGAAATTTCCCACAAAGACGGGTGCCGCACTGATTGGCAATATCCCCGCTGTGGCTGGTGTTCGGCCCTGATAGTAGCACAGTATCATGCGCCGTAACTGATGTCAGGTCCACGTATGATGCCGTTTGGGGCCAAAGGTTATCTCCATCGCTGTGTCACGGAGCCGAGTTCAGGTAACAGCTTGCGGGAAGCGACGAGGTCAGAACCCGGATGCCAAATATAAACTCGATGCATATTTACGATTTGAAACCCTGGTGAGTTAGGTGACTTTGGAATAAAATAGAGAATGAGAAAAAGTAAAGTATGATACCTAAATGTTTATCATTTATACAAAGACCGAAGGGATTAACAAAACAACAAAAAAAAGTGTCCATTTAAATGCTGCATTTTAAGCTGCTTAAAATGTTCGGGTGGTCCAATTTCCACAGTAGTTTCTCTGTTTTGTGGACAAATAAATGAAAAGGTTTTCATGCCTGAGCTCATTTAACCAAATTAGAGAGTAAATTACACGAGTAATTAAAAGTAATTGAGCATTCTGTAATTAAAACCAAGACAAACGGGCTTGTCATATCCTGTCGTATTCAGCGTGCGGCCATATTTTCGGTTTAATTCGCTCATTTATCAAAACATCACGGACGCTGCAGTTTCTCAGCACACGTGGAGACATTGAAAAGCACTGAGGACCCTGATTACCGGCACCTTCAGCTCACTGGATGGATGAATGACTGGCTGAACTGATAAATGACCGGATGAATTTTCTTCATTTCCCTCCTGTAATTGATTTTTTTTTTATAAATCAGTTTTTTTTTGCCACACGTTCATGTCAAATACGAACTGGCTCGGCACTTTGCTGACCTGGTTTTTAATTGGCTTCGCGGTGAATTAGTGCCAGCCTGACTGATTGGCGTGATCAGATCCATTCAAGTCACCTCATGCCAGATGTGGCGACTGGCTGTGACAAAGTACGGCTTCGTTTTGACAGCCACGTGTTCCCTATGCTAATTTCTTCCTCTATGACGTGCGTGCCCTTAAGCAATTCAGGAACAATTGCCTGTAATAGTTCAACTCCTTAGAGGTGATGGATTGCCAGCTGCTGTGACTCTTGTATATTTATGTGTGTGTGACTTTATTGGCCTTAAACTCGACACTTTGCAGCCGGATCGCTCTCTCTGCGGAGCTGTTTATTTGAGCTATGTGCCAGTTTCGCCTCCTGAACTATGTGAGAGAAAATCAAACATCCCTCTCCGCCTAAAGATTGTGATGAATTCCCTGCTCCCTGATTAGGGGGCTGCGCTGGTTTTCGACTGGCCATTGCTCTCGAAAGACAGTCGCTCCTAATGGGCCTCGCTAAGCATCCGCGAGACGCGGTGGAGGTGGGAAGACGACGGTGTCATAAACAAGAGCGGTGGAGAGAGAGCAAAAAGCCAAACGGGTCGGTGACGGAGTGCAACACAGGAGACGGGGAGCGAGCCGCTTCCTGCACTAAGTGGCTCTAAATGGCTGTGGAATACAGTTAACGAGTCTGACCTGGCGGGGAACCAGAGGGTAGGCGGCTGTCAGGTCAGGCCTGACGCTCTGGGCGTGTGTGAGCGTGCACGCTCACCTGTGTGTGTGTGTG
>JAUESE010000008.1:10062969-10074003 GCA_032274725.1 Malacoctenus triangulatus
GCAATTTCATTCTTCTTGAACTGTCTATTTTTTGAAAATGTATAAAAAGCATAAAAGAACTGGTTGTATTTTAAGACACTTTGGCTTTACCTTCACCACAGTGGTCAGTGGTCTGGTTCATACGCAGTTTTTTCCATTTAATGAAGGCGAAGCGTCACATTTTTTGCAACAGCAAATGAAATATCCACCGAACTTAGCCAACAATTTCAGACAATCCTCCTTCGGCTCATGTAGGAGACGGAGTGGAATTCTATAGTGTCAGTGTTATTTAATTTAGACCATTGTATGCAAACCTACATGATGATTGGAGGTACATAGTGAATGCTACTGGTCACTGTTGCTAGGATCCAGGCTCTGCTTCCTTTTACTGCCTGAGCCCTGTTTGTATGTGCTCTTTTGTGTTGATATAGATTTCATGTATGTGTTTAAATGCGGGGATTACCTCGCTGCAGAATCCTTGGCGTTGCTCGGATTCACCGAGAGCAACCTCGAGCGGCAGAGCCTCTTCCACCAAATCTGGCTGCACAACCATTCGCAGCGAATGTTCTAATCCGAGACTTAAGAGTCTGTGACTGAAATATGGATAATGAGAATTAGACATTGTTCAACCCTTAACCAGCAGAGCAAAAAGCGGAGCATCACATTTTAACCCACTGCAGGCGTATCAATCTTTTACCACCGTGTTTTTCTTTCATTTCCAAATCACATGTGCGCGCCGCTCCTCCTCTCTGCCTTCCTCACCGCAGGTTGTTCCAAATTTAGACGGATTTTGATCTGAATTGACGAGAGAGAGAGAGAGAGAGAGAGAGAGAGAGAGAGAGAGAGAGAGAGAGAGAGAGAGAGAGAGAGAGTGAGTTTGTGTGCGTTCGTCTACCCGAGAGCAACCGAGAGCCTCGTGGGGGGGCAGGGATGTGGGTACGGGCAGATTGGGGGTTCTAGTGTGAACGTGAGGACAGTGTGTGTGTGTGTGTGTGTGTGTGTGTGTGTGTATGAACACCGTCAGGAGGGCTGCCAAGGCTCAGGCAGCATGTGCCCATGGGGTAAGAGGAACCGGGATGCGTTTGTTTCGGAGACGGATGCGGGCGCGCGTGCACACACACTCGCACACGTGTGCGCACACAATGAGTCTAATTGGCAGAAGACAGCTGCTGCCAACCAGAAAACGCATGTGAAAGTACTCATCATGCTTTGGCCCAAAGGCAGCCACGCCACACTTAACAATTTACTTTCATCATAACGAGCGCAAATGTGCAGTGAATCCATTTCCTGTCCAAAGCGTTTTATTTACAAGCCATGTAGCAGCGCTGGAGTTGGGAACCTTCTGATTGTCATCATCGTCTCATCACATTTGCAGGATTCTGCCTTCGCTGTTACTCAAAGATTCATTAGACGGTTATCAAGTTGACAGACTTGCTTCCTGAGGAGAGAACTTTATTGTGTTGTTTATTTCTGTGAAACTGCAAAGTTGTTTCTCGAGGAAGCACACGACAACAGTTCACCGCATTTATAATCAGCGAAGGCACTTTATACGAACACCTTAAAGTTCTTTCGCGGTGACGAAGTGTTTTGACGAGAGCTTCTGCCATAAACTGAGCAATCAAGATGGAAATGAAACCTTATAGAAGCAGGATGTGTACAGCATAGCGACAATCATTCACAACTTTTACAAAGCATTTATTTGCAATTCAAACTTGGATTTAATTGATGTGTAATTTTGACGAAACCTATGCAGTTACAAGAAGGGTGTTAATATTGACTTCGTTGAGAAAGCCAGTGATGGAGTTCTAACACAAGAGTTCATTACAGAGGGAATTACAATTGGATTCAAATGAGACTCTTGTAGTCGCACATGATTTGAATGTGATTCTTGATTTGATCAAGCTGCCACCGTTTCCACTTGTTCTCGTGTGATGCAATAACACCGTTCAAAGGGCGACTGGGACGGAAACAAAAACGACGCGATCAAAACACCTTGGTTTCCGTCGGCGACCTCGCTCCACGCTAATTAGCTTGACTGACAGTGTTTTTACAGGGTTTCAGATGAGTGATTGAATCTGAGGGAATCTTCCCTGTGTTGGCATGCGGGGCACAGTCTGATGACAGCATGTCTGAGCCGTGTTTTCCCGTCTCGTTCTGAATCACAGCATGACATCCAGCAACATGTAGCCACTCTAGTTCATTTGTACACAGGAGCGATCGCGGGGTTGACTGTCCATTATGTCAAGGTTGTCTTTGATATAGTTCTAAATCCATCATGGTGGAAAGCAGAAACCAAGACGTTATATGTCCTCATTAGAATTAGGCACGACAATATCAGAACTGTTAGAAATCCCTCAAACAATCAGAGGTCCATGTCTACAACTCTCAACTAACAAACAACTGGTGGTTAAATTGAAATGTGACGAAGGTTCAATAGTCTGCAGTTGCAACTCAAGGTCACTTGAAAAGAAATAGTTGTGCCGAAGCAAAATTTGCATATTGACACACTTTATATTGCAGGAGCATCCTGAGAGGATGATGCGCGCTTGGTCATATTTTGCCTTGGTAATTTTCAGCTGATGCCCTTCATTAAAATGTGCCCACTTCAGCTCTGACACAGGTGCTTTCTGAGGCGTTTTTTTTTTCTCTCACAAAAAGTATTCTCCCAAAATGTCAAAAAAAGTTATTTTGCTCTATTTTGGGTTATCTCAGTCTTTCACCCTGTGGTTCGTCAGCTTTGACACCCTCAGCACAGTGAAAATGTATAAAATGTCTGTGGAAGCTGCGTTTGGATTGCAGAGCACAGAAAGGGAATGCAGAGAGGAGACAGATGGCTCAGTTGTTTACAGAACTTGGCAATAAGTGTCATAAGTTAGTAACTCATTACAATGATCCTGTCACTGATGTGAAATAAACTCTCATTGACGCAAGAACCCCACCCCCCACTCCTCTTCTTGCCCCCCTGCCTGCTGTTACTCCTCCACCCAGTAGATGGAAGCAAAGTCACATAGACCAGAGTGGGGGGGAGGGGGTGGGGGGGGACTGGGTGTGAGTTTTTCCAGATGGTAAGTGGCACGCAGAAGCGCCTCTGCTGGCAGACAGGTCCTTTCAACACTCTTCAATCAAGTCCCCATAAAAACAGAAAGAGACCTCGCGCTCCTTACAGCGGGAGCTTTGCGAAGGCTTCACTCCAAAAGTGAGATATTGCAGCCGGAGATCCGGGCGACCTGCCGCACCCCCGACGGCGAGAGCAGCCGTGGAAAGAAAATGGCAGTGGAGAGAGTGAGACGGGGGCCACTGGCTCTGAGAACCTGCAGATTTGATGACCAACAGTTGTGCTGTAATAGTTCACAGAAAAACACAAACGCAACAAACGCAGGTGGTTGACTCAGAGATTGTCGACACGTCTTTCCACGGGCCCCTCGGTCCAACTGTGAACTTGTAGTTTGAAAGCCTTAGGTGTGTGTTATTCTGGCTCTTCTCTTGTTCTCCCTCCTGCTCGATCTCACTCTCTAATTAATGCTCGGCTATGTGAACCCAGGATTAGATCAGGCCAGGGAAATCAATGGCTGACAGCATAGGAGGAGGAGGAAAAAAAAGGAGGGGAGCAATAAGCAAGCTGTCACGTTTTAATCAGGTTAGGGGAGGATCGAGGGTAACGGTTTCTCCTTTGAGGTCGAGTGTGTCTCTGTGTCCGTCGCACTCAGGATTGTGGATACGGGGTGTGTGTGCATGCATGATGGACGATGTCTGTGGGAGAGTTCGGACCCCGGAGTTCCCACCGAAGGACGAGCTGATCCTTGCAAGTCGCGGAGGCGTTTGAAGCTTTGCCGGAGTGCAACTTCAGTGGCAGCATTCGTGGGAATGGGAGCTATCCCGGGACAAGTTTTCACAAACTGTCCTCAAAAGGGAGAGAAAAAACACTACATATGACTGCATTTTCATGATTTTATTACACTGCTTAATCTGAATCTTGCATAAATAAGGATGTGAAAAGGAAGAATCCACGATGGCACTTTGCTTTAAACATACTTTTTTCCCAAAGAAAAATCCTACCATTTTGAAAGTATCTCCTTGAACTCTAATGAGAAAAACATTGAAGCAGCTTGAGATTCATATTAGTGTTCGTCTTGGGGGCATGAGCTGATGTTCCAGTGAACTCGCATTGATGAGCCCAGTGCACTGCAGGATGGAGCTATATTAAAGTCCTCTGTTATGTCTTGACAATAGCTATAATAGACTGCAAGCAGGAAAGTGAATTAGATTCCTCTCCGTGGTTATTTATGATTTGCAGTTACTGCATCTCGTGTTGCACTGTGTTAACTGTTGATTAGTAAAAGCACAGTTGAGGAATAAGAGCTCGGGGTGGGGGCTCAAGTGGGCCGGTCACATTGAGAATGTGGAGCAGTTCGAGGTTGTACCCAGAGTCGGATGAACAGCAAATAAAGCAAGAGAAATAATGTTTTCTTTTTAGAGGTTTGAAAGGATGAAAAAATGGTTTGAGTTGAAGAGGAATGTCATTCAGTTTGTAGAACTTTCCAGGTTTGTGCCTGAAATCGGGTGGATTTTTTTTCTGAGTTTTGTCCTTAAAAATCAATGAGTTACAGTTTAACAGATTTTCTGTCTCCTGGGGCTTGTACTCGACTTGTCTCTCTGTCACTTTGCTGCTGAGCCGCTTCAAAAAACACTCTGGTTTCTCTGCCTTCACCTTTTCTCTTTAAACCGATCACTCCCATTGTTTTCCCAGTGTTTTTTGTGACCACACAACAGCCGTTTTTATACAGAAACGGGCCCATAAAGCAGTCGTCAAACTTGCATCGTGTTAATTACTGTCGTTGCGGGTTAACAGTTTAGTGGCTTGGTGTTAACAGGATAGTTTTGCAGTGGCGTTTGTTCTTGCGTGTGCTTGAGTGTCCTCTGCCTCTCTGTGCTGCTGTGTATTCATTACCGCCCGCTCCATTCCTGAGGGGAAGCTATGGAGAGGAGCCACTGCTTTCACAATTAGCTCGCTAAGTGGTGTCCTTCCATTTACCGTGTGGCTTAATGCAAACCAATACACGTAGCGAGGCCCCTCAGGACATGGCTCCCCCAGGCAGAACGTTCAGCTGGAAAGACAACAGTGCACTTTTACCTCAAAGATTTACATTGATTTTCGCAGGAGTTTGCCGAGCAAAGAGATGGCGTGTTTAAATGCAGGGAAGTTGCTCAGAGACATGGAAAGTTGAGGTCAAGTCGCTCAAATAGGAAGAAATTCACTTCGTCACGGCGTTGACTGGAATAGCGCAAGAGCCCAGGGGGTGGGATGGGGGCTTTTTTTTTATGTTTCCAAAAAAAATGCAGAAGAGCTGAATGTGCAGATTAGACTACAAATACACCTCACATCGCCCACATCAGCAGTTGGCAGACATTGTGCCCTCTGATGTCGGAGCAGGAACCAGAATTCTTCTCTAATAAATTTTTGACTGGATGTGTAAAGTTGTAAACATGAGTCATACCTGAGAGAGTGACGAGTGCTCACAATTACGGTGACTCAACAGAGCAGATTTACTGTGGGGGGGAAAAAAAAGAGTATAAAGCAAATGCAAGCTTGCATCATGCAGCACTGGGTTCCTCGTCCCCCCCCCAATTGTTGAAAGGAGGCCAGTTGCAGCACTCTCGTTTGATAAGCCAAGGACAAGCAAAGAGACGGACCTCAGTAGAACTTTTCTTCTTCTAGTTTCATAGAGAGAGTAAAAGGCAAATATAGAAGAATGGAAAGTTAAGATTGAATAAATATGTGAACAATGTGTCCACATGGGGAATCTTGCTGCAGTGTTGAGAGAAAAGAGCAACAAAAGAACCCAGCAACTGAATGAAAATGTGACAAAAAGTTGCTCATTGTAAGTTTGAACTATGTACTTTTGGGAGCTGTAAGTATGCAGATTTTTTTGGGGGGGGCGGCACATACACACACTCTATTGATGTACATGTCTGGCACAGTTTCAGTCGGGGAGGAGGAAACTAATCAGTAAAATCAAAACGTGCCGACTGCGGACCTTTGGATGAGTCCACGCCATCTGCCCCAAGTTCAACTGGCTCTTGATCAGACAGTTGTTGGAGGATGTGCAAGGCTGATAATGGATGAGATAGAGGGAGGGGGAAAAAAGGTAGAGGGGGAAAAAATGGAAATGAGCGTGGAGCTTCAATCTGGGAATAGACGGAGAGGGAAGGGAGGTTTGAAAATGCAGGAAGACTAAATTTATGTGAGAGGATGAAATGCAGTGCGATACTTTTGTTATATTTGAGAATGAGTTTTCTTTTTGGGTCAAGGCAGAACTTATTGTATTGCTGCTCTCGGTGCATTTCATTTCACGCAGAGGCAGATTGAACAGTGAGGAGGTGAAGTTATGTAAATTTAATAAATGTGACAGAGTGAAACCTTTGTTAAATGTCGCATGTGTACTGCAGACCGGTGGCTCTGTAACGTTTGTCTCTTGAATTGCATCCAACAAAAGCTGCAAACTCCCTGTTCGGTCATTGATTGGACAAAACACCACAGTGAAGTTAAACACTGGTGGAAACACACAGTCGAACCAACTTGTAAAAGCCGGAGCCTTCAAAATTAAAGCAGTGAGCTATTTACAAGGTCTGCTCCTTTAAGCATCTTTCTTTGAGTTGTGCAGATTTTGACACCTGAGAGCAGGCAAAGCTTCGGGCACCCCTGCAATCTCTTTGAGCTAGTCAAAGGGAGTCCAGGTGCTGCTCATCACAAACAGAACATTAGAGGAAGCGACAGATATTTTTTTTCCAAATTTGGATAAACGATAGTTATTGCGGTTTTTTTCCGTGACGAGCTCTCAAATGTGACCGTGAAATCGGGAAATGAGATGGTACAGTCGAGAAAATCTGCAGAGGGATTCTTGAGTTGTAAAAAAAAAAAAGATTCCAGGAAAAAGATGGCAGGAGGTAAAGGAGACACAAAGGAAGCTTCTCCTCACAGGAACTGTGAAGAGACGAAATGAAAAAGGGAGGTTATATATATATATAGCAGCGTGTGTTGAGAGGGAAAGGAAGGATAGATATGACGGAGGAGCGCCAGAGGAGGTCGAGATGAAGGGCGGGAAAACTTTGACTCGGGGACCGAGGGCGGGAGCAGCCCAGAGGAGGGAAATAAGTTGGATGCGAGCACCGCCGAGCATGCGACAGGGCGCGCTTTCGAAACTGGCATGCATGGTCAGCGGAGTGACAAATTAAAACATAACAAGCATAGCTTACTCACGGGGGCCGGCTCTGAAGTGGCAGACGCGTTCCCTATGAAGATGTTTCAAAAATAAATTAGGCTTTTCCGCAGAGCCACAGAGGAGGAGGAGGAAGGAGGAGGAGGAAGGAGGTGGTAACAATGTGTCCCCCTGTTTTTTCCCTGCGATATTTACTCAAGGTGTGTTGTGACGAGTGGAGCCTCTTGTGAGTGAAGAATGATGCATTCAAATGAAATGAATGGTCCGTAAAGATTATGCCTGTATTATACTCTCCTCTGCTGCTCCCAGCCAAGCCGCCCTCCTTTTCATCTGCTTCACAAAGACTCTGTTTCTCTTCTCACTCCCCTCGTCTCTCTTCAGTTTTTACCTTTTTTGGCTCCTCGGCGGAGACTCCCGAGTTTGGCCGCTGCCCTGACGTCCCTCTGACTCGCCGCACGCGTCCTCTAATTCTACACTCATCAGATGGCTCGTCAGAGACGGAGGCCTGGCAGCGCGACTTAAGCTCCGCTGTCTGTTGGAAACGATGTCGCCGGCAGCTTTCAGTCTCTTTGTCAAGTCGGATCAATGAACTTCACACCCGGGCTCCGAGTAGACGGAGCCGAGTGAGAGAAGCGGTTTTTTACCTCCGAACGGGATGGCTGAGGGACGTCAGCGTTTCGACTTTATGGTTTTTGACAACACACACATGCTTTCATTTCTATTCGGCTTTGTAGTTGAAAGCTGCAGCAGTCTGTATTAACCTCACTTGTGAAACATCTATTCTTCGGCATAAACAACCTTTACAAGTTGTTAGAAATGAATGCTGTCAGCTTTGAAAGTGAAAATCTCGTTTTTCACCAAGAGAAAGTCGATCTCTGTCTTCTGAAATAGTGACTTTTGATAAATTTGATGGAACGAAAACTAAATTTTCTCACTCTGTTAACTTTATTGTGGTTTTTGACATGTCAGAAAATCTTTACAAATGAAAAGGTAAACAAAAGTGAGCTCAAACAAGCTGTTTTTCAAAGTTGACGCATTCTTATTAAAAAAAAACAGCAAATATTATTTTTGCATCCACTATATAATGTACATATCCTCCTCCTAATTAATAGAATAGTGCCAGTTTGCACCACTGTTGCATATTTTTCTTGGGATATTTTTCCAAATTTTCCAATTTTCCCCAAAAAATGTTCTCTTTTAATTTATCGCTACTTGTATGAGTAAATAATACAATTAGGCAATGACAGTGTGAAGCAGGCTCGGTTATCAAATATTAAGACACGGCCCAATTCGTCACTGTATCAATGTATTGTTAGCTATTTTGGACAGAAAACAAACTTGCTTGGTAAGATTTTAATTTCTTCCAGTGTGATTTAACAAGCTGACGTTTTGATGGGCTGTTTACTCAATCAACTGCTTAACATTTAAGAAAACCCCGAATGCTTTACAAACTCAGTGACAAAAGCAGAAGTTGTGGTTCATGTCCGCTTGTGAAGAATAATTTGTCGTTTCCTTTTCGCACATGCAAATCAAATTTTGAAACCCCACAGCAGATGAAGTCTTGTGTGCCCCCCTGTGATTCAGTGTTATGCATGAATTATATTATTGTTGAAATTATTCATACATATTTATTCATTCCCAACTGGGGAAAAAGAAGCACATGGACGATTTTGTGTTTTAAATCCCATTAGTGGACTTCTCTTTGGTTTAACTTGCACCCAGTGTCGTTGTAGTAAACATTCAAGTGCTTGTTACTTTATTTAACCTCATCAATAAATGTTGTACTCAGAAACAGTGTTTGCTGTGGTAGCTTGTGGTTTAACAAAAGGGGGATGAACCTTTTGACAGTCCAGATATCATTCGTATTCACCCCGCACACATTTGAACAATCCCAGTCTCGCAGTAAGTTTATTTTTCGACTCAGTTCAGCTTTCTTCTCTATTCAGATGTTTGTTGACTTGAAAGTTTGCTGCTCCCCCATGCACTAGCAATTCAAAAGCAGAACTGCTGCTTACAGATAACAAGATAAGATACATAATTTGATCCACAAACTCTCCAATCTCTTCTATTTGGTGATTGCTCTGCAAATCAAGTATAAACGGTGCAAGGTGTTCGAGCAGCTATCAGCAAAATCCAGAGAAACACTGCGAGTACACACACTGAGCGCAGGCCTTGTGTGTATGATTTGAGCAATCAACTGAATCAGCCTGTTTAAGCCTTGTAGCGAAGTTTGAAGATTTTCCATGCCCCGCTTATGTAAAATTACTGACATGGTGAAAAAAGCATTCCTGCAGGAGTTTTTGCATCCACTGAGTGAGGTTACTAATTTCACAGTTGTAATATGGGTCACATACTGTAGCCTCCAAAGAGCCGTCCCTCTGGGCTGCGCAAAGTTGGTGCAGTGATTAGAAATTCAAGCAGCCACTTTCAGTTTTTTATATTCCAGAGAAAAATAGACAATTCTGGGAGTTAAGTGGTCGACAATAAGCACCGGGTTCCCAGTTATATGTGGAATTACCTGTTTTTTTGGCCTCGCTGGGTACCAGGCGACACACTTCACGGTCCGTGTATGAGGGTGCATCTCACCGCGTCCGTTATTTCATGGTCTTCAAAACTAAACTAATAAAAAACTCACTGGGAGTATTGGATAGGAGTCACCTTCCCCTTGTGGATCTCTGCTGAATCAGCAATGCCTTCATCAAGCCGAGACACTCCTCTTTTTACATCTTCTGCCAAACTGCAATCAATTCTCTGGTCAGCAACAGAACCCAAGAAAGACGACGGACAAGGATGTGAAACCACAAGTGTATTCTTTGTTGTCCTTCAACTGAAAAAGAATAAGTTTGTTGTCTTTATGGGTTTTTATCATTTCAAATGATCTTTAATGCACTAACACACATCTCGTTTAGTCCAAGCACACCAGACACATTGTTTTTATAACTAATTTAATTAATTAGCCAATAAAGTTTTGGTGATACTAACTGCCATATCCTATCATTTTCTTCACTGGTTAAACAAAGCAAATAACGTGTGTGCAAAATTGCAATTCGTTGTTTTGTTTTTTCACTCTGATGGTAAAATTGTAATTCAAAGCAATTAACAGGAGTTGATAATAGAAATTGTAATTGAAGTGGTTCCAGCAGCCAAACTTTTCAAATAAGTTTCTATTTTTGGTTTCTATGAAAGTCACAAGTGGAAGTTATCTCAGATGTTTCGAGGAATCCAAGAAGGTTTGATTTATTGGTAATTAATTTAAAATTTCCATCCACAAAGGCAGATGGGTTTGTTAGCAATATGAACTGCGTAGGTGAATGCAGGTTCAAAATTAACAAAGAAACCATGCAGTTATAAAACTAATAACTTCAACCAATCATCAGATAACTTGATAAATATTGTCCCGAACTCATCGATATCTTCTCTGGCTCGTCCCGGCTCACTGTGAAGAGAAGTCGAGCGCTTTGAAGTTCACTGGAGACCTGCAGACTTGAGTCATGTCCAGAGAAAATGCTGGCGGGTGCAGCGCTTATGGCCCTAAAATTGCCAACCGCGAGGTGATTAGTTACATTTCGTAGTGACAATTTGCTGCCAAATTGCTCGGCCGACGGGACCGTCTCTGTGGCGCAGCCAAGAAAAAGTCACCTCGCTCTCCGACTGAGTCAGCATGACGCCTCGGTCTGAGACGTTCTCACACCTTTTGGCCAAGCATCAATCAATACATACTTCCGTTGTTTGAACTGCACTATAGTTTAATCACACCCCTCTGATTTCTCCTAAGAGCCTCCTTTAATGCTGTCGGATCATCTCTTTTGGACTGGAATCAGTGTGAGAGCCACAGGTT
>JAUESE010000008.1:10082489-10098097 GCA_032274725.1 Malacoctenus triangulatus
AAGGAATCATGTTCAATTCATATAGGATGGTTTAGGATATTCACAGCTATTATGATGATATTTAAACAAACACAAATATTACATTTATCAAATTAAGGAGTTGTTGTCTACAAGAAAACTAGCTCAAAGGGAAAGCTAAAAAAAATGCTGAGATTGCTGTTTACTGATGTATGCCTCGTACAACCTTCACTAAGTTGAACTAATTTGTCTTTGAGTCTTTCAATTACAAGTTAATCCTTCGTGCATTATCTAAATACATTTTAGAGACAAAACTTCAGCCATCTTGTTTGCTTTTGACATAAATGCTTTGAGACTCTATTTGTCCATTCTAATTACTACAAAGAAAGAATATAGATGACAGTTGACATTGCATTTGGGATGATCTTGCATTGTGTTACTTCACATGTTATCAAAACTCCCTCAAAGATAACGATCACAAACCTCGGCAGCAAAAGACACACGATGTTCCCGCTGAGGTGTGTGAGAAATGTGAATAGACACATCAGGCAACTTCTTTGAATCCATATTTATAAACGTGTATCGATAATTAGAGGTGAAGACACTTTCTAATCAGGTTTTCACTCATCTTTCATAGTTTTCATTGATTTATCATTAAGTGGAGGGTTAGATTATGCAACAGAGTCATCTGGTTACAGTCTGACATGACATTAGTTGTATCGGATGTAATCTACGAGTAACTTTTCTGTCATTCACGATGATGTTCTCATATTGCAGCTCTTCCTCAGCTAATTTCTTTCATTTCATTGTTCATCAAATTAACTCCTCTTCAGTCTTGTGAAGCCGGTCATTCATAATTTAGTTGTACTAATTTTTATAGCCTTCGTTATTCCATTTCTTCACGAGCAAGCCTTCGCCTCTTCCTACTGCGAAGAATGAGGAAACATCCAACTTTCTCTTTTCTTTTTTTTTGCACTGAACCTTGTGGCAAACGGCACAGAAGGTGGTGAGATTCAGGGCAAACTCATCAGGGATATATCTGGATCTTGAGGCAGTGAGATTAAATATTGTTCTGTCTCAGGGCACTTAACTTCCATTAACTTGTCATTTTCACTCCACACCTATCATCCCTATTTTTTTTTAAATCCAAAGCCACCACACATTTATTTCTCCCTCTTCTGCAACTTCAGCTTCTTTTTTAAGGGACTACTGATGGAACTTTTTTGATCTTGATCTCAGTCCTTTATCTACATTTTACTCCTAATACTTGATTAATGATGGTGACCCCAAATGGGAAAAGCTGTATATAAGACCAGTGAAATTAGTAAATATAGGACGAGATTAGTGATGCTTACTGAATGAGGAAAAAAGGCTGTTGTTCTGGCAACAGTTTGCATTAAGTGCATGGTGCCTTCCTTCTGCCTTTCCTTCTTGTGTGTGGGGGTCATTGTGTATGCAGCCATTGTGTTTGTGTGCACCCTGAGCAGCGTCTGTGCTTTTCCACTCTGTGATGCAGGTATGTGACTGTTTGTCTGTGCTGCTCCCCAGAGCAAAGGGTTTGTTAGTTCAGTCAGCCTACCTACTCACCTGTGCTACCATACATCTCGCCTCCTTAATCTGATTTGACTGAATTCCTCCAGCCTCTGCCTCTGCCAGCAGCCTTCAGTGTGATTCTGTTGTCTGGCACAAAGTAATGAAAACACATAAAGCTCTCATTACGTGCCAGTGGTTGTGGAGCTGAGCGCGAGTCGGCCCGCATGCTCTCACAGCACACACTGTGGAGAGGACCATCAGCTGAGAAGCGTTCGCTCTTGTACTGTAGAGCCTCACACACACACACGGAGACACACTCGCACACACACACGAGCCTGAGGCGTGCTGCAGTTTGAATTACCCAGCTGTCATCAGTCTCTGATTGATGGTTCCTCCTCTCATCGTTCCTATGATAAGCTCTTATTGGCTGTGTAATTTTTCTGTGGCCGCGTTTGGATGGGTGGGCAAACTGATTTGGTGTAACACGGAGGCGCCGCCTCACATTCATATAGATTATAGAGGCTGTACACTTGCAGTGATATCTCAGTTTAACTGTGTCCATGTATCTAACCAGGGTTTGTACAACAAATACTACTGGTCCTTCCTCTTCATTGACACCTTTTCTAAAGACACTTCTCTCAATATTTCTTTTTTTTTCTGTTATCTTTACATATTTTATGCAGACACATGGGACTTGACCAGGCTTCTACTGTCGGTCATTGTGCAGCCCCACTGGATCAGTTTGAGCTTAATTACCTTCAATAATGTACTTAAAGAGCAGTCATTGTGTGAACTGAAACCAGCCTGAAACTCCTTTTTCAAACTCATTCACCTTTTTCCGCTTCCCTGCTTCTTTGTTGAGGTAGCAACCTTTTATTCTCCTGCATATGGTTGATATGGGGACTGCAGGTCATTAACCTTCACATAGAAATGGCTAAACATGCCACAGAGGGAAGCACACACACACACGCGCGCGTACACACACTTTTTTTTATTTGCTTCCAGCCTGTTCCACTAATGTCACTCCTGTGTGGCCTTTCTGGGTAATGTCACTAATGTGATTCCTGTAAAGGGCTCACTGGGGGACTGGGGCATCAGTGTGGGTGAACTTTAATCACTCACAAAATAAGGTAGAGAGGCTGGGGAGGAAAAATTGGATTTATTGGGGAGAGATAAAGAAGTCACAGGCGTAGAAAGGATGAGGAGAGTGAGAAAGAAACCGAGAGGAAAGCTAAAGTACCGTCGAAAAATGGTGTGGGGCATCTTTGTTTCTTCTACTAGATTGACTGAAGGATCTTTATTGGACCACAAATACTCTGTGGGCACAATTTGCTTGTTTATCACTGTACAGGGGAACAGGGTTTAGGTTTTCTAAACGGTTACGTGTAGCCTCTGTAGTGTAAACAGTGTTACACAAACAGTTCTGACTACGGGTGTTTGTCTGCGCCTGGAGTGGATGTGCGATTTTGTGTACAGCCCTCCGAATATTGAATACATCCATTGCTTTAGATGAATGAACAACATCTAACAACTCTTAAATCAAAACTGTCATGGTTCAACTATAGAGAACGGCTCTCTTCAGTGCCTCCCTCCTCTTTACTCCCATGTGGTTGGTCCAACAGCTGATGTACTGCACAGCGTTTTGTAGTTGCTGCTGCTCCCTCTATACTTCAGGTCATAGACTGAGGCAATGGGTGTGCAATCGGGTGTTGAGCGCGGAGAAAAGAAATACACTGAGGGGGAAAAAAGAAATGCACTAAAACAGTTGAGCAGGATCCCAATTGTATGTCGGTACCACATAAAACAGAGCTGCAGGAGTGTGTGTGTGTGTGTGTCTGTGTGTGCGTCGAGAGTGAAAAGAAGAAGGATAATTAATTTCCAACTGCTGCAACAACATGTTTAGTTAAGCCAAGATTAACTATTGAATGTCTACAGTTAAACTCTAAACTTGTGCACCAAATAATCACTGATGCTCCACTTGCTTCTGGGTGTCTAATTGAGGGCTTTTTGGCACACACAGTAAAAATACAATCAGCTGTTTGGTTTAGTGATTCATTCAACCAGCGGGAATGGTGAACCACAGGAGCCGACTTCAACGTCAGTGAAACTACCTTTTAGTTTCGATAGGAAACAAAATCTCACATCATTTCATTCTGTAGCAATGACCGGTTTTGGTGATTCGTCTTCAGGATTGTAGTCATCACTTGACTACGACTGACGAGCTCCACAGGCCCTGATTGTTGTCACACCAACACCGAAGCACCCACAGACTTTTTTTTTTTTGCACGTCAGGGAAATGGGTCCTCGGAGGGAAAGCTCAGCAATTGGCTTGCAGGTGGTTGCAGGTGGTTTACACATTTTTTCATCAGGAGGCATAAACTTCCCAGTGAACTCCTTTTTAAAACCCTCGGTAATTCATGTAAAACTTGTGAGAATTGAAATCTCCACCGACTGTCAGTGCTGCTCTCTGATCATGCTTCCTTCCTCTGGGACGGCCCTCAGGGTCCCTCTGAATCCTCCGGTGAAACTATCTATAGTTGCCCCCCCTCCGTCTCACTTTCCTTCCGTCTGTCGTTCTGTTCGGTCCATCCGTTGTTTCCCCACCGCTTGTTTTTCTCCTCCTTTTGATCAATGTGTATCTGTGCTGCTGGATCCTCAAGCAAAATCGTCGAAACTGTTATGCAATTCTCTTTCCTTATTTCCATGTGCTATTTGGGATCAGTCTCCTTGCCTCCCCTCCTCCGACTCTCTCCCTGAGGGTGTCATTTAAACCACTGGTCAAATTAATTGTCCTTTCTTCACAGCCTCTTTACTTCTCTTTCGGTGTTTGATCTCTTCTCAATTTCCATTCTTCCTTTTTGGTCAATTTGCGTCTCTCGTGCTTTCCTCACCCTCTTTTCAACTTTTCCTTTGCCCGCTGAATTTCCCACAGGATCCCTTGTTATCCTCCAGCTGTAAAATCAGGTCCTTTTCCCTATTCATTGTATCTCTGGATGCCCCCCTCCCTCCCAACCCCAACCCCACTTCTTTGGTTTCTGTCCTTTCATTTCTCCCTCAAACATTTTCAGCCTTCTTGATCTCTACATAAACTCTCTGTGCTGCAGTAAGCGTACGCGGGGAGTGAAGCTGGCATCCCGCGCCAGCAGACCTCTGTTCCATTGACGAGAAAATCCATTATCTCCATGATGTTCCTGGACTTGGAGGATATCGAGTTGCGCAAACCCGATCGACTTTCCAGGGCTCCGAGTGCTTCTCCCCTGAACCAACTTAAGTCTCGTTTTGTTTCTTTCGGTCTCATGCTTCCGCTCTTTTATTAGGTGGGGATTTTTAACTAAGTCAGAGGAGGTCTCATTGAGATTACAAATCCTCTGCTGGCACTCAGCCAGGGATGCTACCACATACAGTAAGCGACCAACACTAGTGTGCGTACGAAGAAAAATCCAATCAAAGCAAAGTGCAAAGACAATACTTATTTGAGGCAGTGGAGCATTGGAGGCTAATCCAATAAGCCCTCGATATACCAACCATTGTGAATCTTTTGCCCAGGTGCTAATCTGTTTAAATACTTCAGTTCATGATTTTGCTCTTGTTTTTGACTGGGCATTTTGTTCGTACTCTGAAACATTTTGCTGGAAAACCTACACAGATCAATGATACCGGTTCGAAACTTATTGTTTCTGATGATTTTCAGGCTTTTAGCATCAAACAGGGCTCTTGACCAGCATTGCCTTCTGTTGTACTCACACCTCGAAGCATTTTTGCATCATCTAAATGCGAACTCCGTTGCAAAACAGTCGTTTGTGTTTGCCTTGGATTAAATAAGCACGCTTAATGTGAATCTTGTGCCTGTAATTACAGCTAAGTGGAAAATACAGTCTGTGTGTTGTGGGTAAACTCATCATTTGAGGGGGCAGACGTTGGCAAAACACAAAACCTTGACACCATTAAGACTTGGCAAGCGAACCCCACCGACTCTGCCCGTCTGTATCAATCAAGCGGAGCGAGTCGCGTTTGTTAACCAAAAGGTTAATGTTGTAAAATGATTAGAATCAGCCAGTGTTTTTCGTCATACAGTCGGGGCTAATTTACTGACAAATTAATCCGAAAACCAGTAATTACATTCGGAATCAAACCTCACAGGGTGCATCTCGACACCGATGCTGTCAGCTCCCAGGAAGAGGATTTGCATGATGCAGATCCTGACAAGTCATTCACAATGGATGACTTCTGAATGAACCATGATGACATGAACGGTGATGATTAAAATTATGGGCTATTGTTAAGCTTTGGGAGACGATGTAATTAATTTCTCCTGCCACAGCAAGTTGTGCCCGGCCCCCCGCTGGTGTTGTCTAATTGCTGATGTGCAGAGCGTGCTCTCACATCTGTTAACAAAGAGGAATTTGACAACTCGCAAAAACCTGGAGCTAACAAATTGTTTGCAACAAGCTAACAAGCGCCTGTCCGTGTTTCCCCGCTTTCCCGTTCAGTGAGTCGTGAGTGTTCAGACAGCGCCTGCGAATAAGGGTGAAGAGATGAGACGAGAGACATCCATGAACGTAGTTTAAAAAGATGGAAATGCCGATGCTTCAGTCAGTCCGTTTCATCCCCGGGTTTTTATCTCCCCGTGACGCCTGGATCATCGAAAATAGAATATGCTCAAAGTCTCAGGTGTTTTCACCGTGGCGGCTCCATCGCTGATGATTTCTCCAGCTGTCAAACTGTTGATGCTTTTCGCAGCGTTGGTTGGCTTCCACCATTATGTCCGTTTCTCAGAGGTAATGGGCAGAAAATGGTTGGAAGTAAGAAAAAGTCACACACTTGCACCGTCTCTGCCGAGTGGATTCACAATGTTTCCCTGCAGCTTAATGTTAGAAAGTGAAGGAGCATCAGACTTACTTATTTTCAGTCTCAAAATTCCACTTTTTTCAAAACTTTTGAAAGGATTGGAAATGTTGAGATTGAGCCCTTTTCTCTGTGATCCATCACACAGCGCGTGCACATTCAAAAAGTTGTGCTTTGTGTTTTTGGAGGGTTTTGCAGGAGACCAACTAAATACTAAATACAAAGTGTTGAGTGATACCGCAGGGAGACAAGTGTATTCAAACGAAAATGATGACCTTCGTCCGCCAGCAAAAGAAAACTCCACAAGCGAGATGTGCAACACGATGACCTGGCCTTGTTGGAGCATGTTTGGAAACAGAAAACACCCAAGTGGTTTTTTTCTTATCCCAAGTGTGAATATCTCCTTTCAAATCTAAAATATTTTGATATTTCCCCCCAAAAAATCATTTAAAGTTATCTCTTCATGTAAAATCAACTCCATGTTCTCGAATTCCCTGCTTCCAACTTATACTTGGGTATATTCGACTGCAGATGAAGCTGAGAAAAGATGGCAAAACTGAAGGAGTGATAGGCAACACATAAGAGGCACTTCAGTTTTTCTTTTTATTAAACTTAAAAGTTTTTTTCCTCATTCAGAATTGGTGTAAAAACTGATCCCACCAGTTTGTGTACAGTCCAACCAGTGGATTTTATAGTTCCCAGAGTGTCTCTCCCCATAAATATCCTGATATTGTCGCACCAATACCTCAATCATCGCAGTCTAAAGGATCTGTCAATATTAGCTTCTTATAGCACTTCTCCTGTGATGGCTCGATGACGAGGTCAAAGGGGTCAAAAGAAAAAAAATACCCTCCATTTATACACGAATTGCGCGGCCAGCTATTCCCCATTACGGTAATTGTGTCTTTTATAGAGTCGCTTCGCTACCGGGCCTGTGTTTTTTCACAACCCCTTTAAAATTGCAGCACACGCGAGGTGATGCTGAGGTGAAAGGCTAGTGAGGAAAACGCAGGGCTGTAAGTTGGCGCTCGCAGCTCTCGCGCTTGTCAATCCTTCATACATGTCTTCACTGCTTCACAGCAACATCGTGAGCTCATATGACACTTGATAGATTGGCTGGCTCCTTTTATACCATGTGCTTGAGCTGTAGCTGTCAAACGCAGTTTTTCGGAGCAGCCGCGCAGACATGATCCTTATTGTGTCTGCGTGTCTGAGAATCGCACTGAATGGATGGAAAATCTGTAAGGCGATTGTTAAAGCCTTTCAAATTGTGTGTGAAGTTTCTTCACAGACAATTTGCAAAAGCTTAGGTCAATTAGTGGTGAGACCTTGAGGGCTCTCATTTAGTTTTTTTTCCTCCTCCCTTTGGGAATCGTTTTGAATTTTTTTTCTGTCTTTCTTGTCGACTTCCTCTCCCTTTAAAACACTGTCTCACTTTGGCAACTCTGATGAAAGAGTAATAAATGTGCTAATTTATGGCCTCTCTTCTGCTCTCTTTGGATATTATAAAGACACCCATTTTATGATGAAACTACTTTGAAACGTGAAGTAATGTTTTAGCAGGAGTTCTCACAATGAGTTTGTGAAACTAGATGACACAGCTGTTTTTTTTTTTTTTTTATTTTCCCCCCACCGCAAAGTTTAGTTTTGATATTCTGTACAGTAGCCTCGATCAAAGACCGAGGTAACTCTCCTTAGATATGGCTGGATTTAATGGATGGAAGCATTAACGGATCAATAGATACACTCAGAAACTGAGAAGTGCAGGAGGCGATGGAGAGCGAAACTCGGCAGCACAAAAGCTGTGTGACAGCAAGCAGTTCTGACCTCGCCGGCGCGAAAGGAAATCTACCTTTTGGGGTTCAAAGAACTAATGAATATAAATGAAAGGCATCGACAAAAATGAATCAGCTGTAGATTAAAGATCAGAGCCCTCTGTAATTGTGATTATGCATGCGTTCGCCCCATCGAACAGATGAAAGATATCAATCGATGGCAGGCATCAGCACTTTCTGCGTTTTAAAGGCCAATAACCTGTCCTTTTCTTCTCCTTGCAAGCTTAGGAGTCCTTTACAGTGTGTGTGTGTGTTGGTGTGTGTGCCCATTTCTGTGAATAAAACTGTAATACTTTAGTCGAGAAACATATCATCCAGATTAACTGTCTGAAAAATAACTTTTTGGGAGGATTACATGGTTATTTATTAATTTCTTTAACCATGCATGTACACTCTACATTTTCTTTAAGTACCGCACTGATTTGCTGTGTGTGTGTGTGTGTGTATGGATGAATATCAGCCCCTGTCAATTTGCCGGCAGGACTTTAGAAGGTGCTGATCAGCAAGACCAGTGATGAGTTAAACACCCCGTGTCTCGATGCTTTGATCTCACCGCTGACAGAGTGAGAGATGGTCGGGGTGTGGTGGAGGTTGACAACGTGGGAGATGAAGGGAGAAGGGGCAGGAGGAGGTAGATATGGAGGCTGATGAGAGGCAGAGCGGCGAGAGGAGACGCTGCTCGAGGTGATGGGAGGGAGGAGGTGTTGCACTGCAGATAAAGAGGGGGGAGAGTAATAGACGCGATCCAGCCGCAGCAGCAAACTCAGGTCAGATTGATGTGGTTGCAAAGTCATTCGATACTTTAGGTATGTTTGGATTGCAATCCATTATCCAACAGGGAGACATCTGACTGGACCAACCTTCATTCAGCAACAGGTTCGGTCGACCATGTTTGATCAGATTAGTCAGATTTTATTAAGAAGTTAAGCAACATCTGTAATGGCCCCTGCAGCGCTCTCAATCAAATGTCATCCAGCTTGTTTACAAGCACACATAAAATGTGTTTTCAGATTATTCGTGGTCACAACAGCATGACGCAAAATGTTTTATCAACAGCTTTTAATACAAAATGAAAAAAAGAGGGAAAAAAACCTATATTTTTTCTGATACTTAAATGTTTTTCTGCATGTTTACAAGTTGATATAAGTTTATTCATTCTCTTAAGTCCATGCATGGACCAGAACAGTAACAGAAATGTGCAGAAAATGGAGAAAGGACACAAAATTTAAATGCAGCTGCTCATTGAAGAATCTAACGAATGATATCACTGGTGCTGTCTGATACACGTTTCTTCTACTTTTCCGTCAGTGTACTACAAAATAATAGTTTGAATCTTAGTGTACTGAATGGATGGGTGGATGTGGACATGTCAGCCTTGTGAGACTGTGACACTCAAAACAAAGTAATGAATGGATAAATCCCGGGTTCGACTTAATCTAATCTGCAGATATCAGAGAGAGGGGGCATGTCATCCAATCTAAAAGGCTTATCTCCACCACCCATTTTTTTTTATGACAGGTCTGAAGTGTCAGGCTCTGTTATGCATCGTCAGACTTTCCCAAGCGCCTGCTGGATAAATACGCAGACATGTTAGTGCTGGACATGTCAGTGTAACAAGCTCTCATTTAGCGTCTCGGCATAACGTGTCAGTCCTGATAATGCATGTCTCGGTGTTTTGCCGAAGCAGACGGGCTTTCACATTTCAATTTTCAAGGTGCCCTGTCGAAAACGACTTGCTTTGACTGAGTGGAGAAGTTGACCATAGTGAGTCTGTATGAAGAGTTGCCAACGCTCTAAAGATTCATAATGTGGATATCGATCAGTTGCGACACGAACGCTTGACAGGTGATGTGAAAAACGGTGATTATCTTATGACAAATACGCACATCAAGGAGTGGGATATTGTGGGCAGTCAAGTGGACAGTCATGTCTTGATATTGGTCTGTCAGAGGACAGTCTGACAAGTGCCAGAGCATCCAGGAGATGTCGAAGCGACCTTGACATTGCTGCACCGTTGTTGTTTTCTGTTGCTCAACGAAAGGGACCAAAAGGGCCTTCTGGGCCAGCCGCGAGCTCTAACCTTTCCGGAAGTTCCTTCATCAATCATTAAGCCCAGACGCTACTGACTTGGTACTCCCGTCATGGAAAGGGCAATGAGGAGCCATCCTTATCAGCCTCCCCAACTCTTGTGGAGGTGTACTGCCTCTGCTTTAGGCCCCTCCCGGCTGGTCTCGCAACTCCGTGACAAAGAGTAAAACGCGCCAACCTCCGGGAACAAAAGCTTCCTCTTGTCATGACGTGAAAAGAAACGGGAAGATGCGTTGTGCAATTTTTATTGCTGGAAACTTTGAGACCTTGGGCGAAAAATCTTTTGGAGGATGGCATTTCTCTACAGTCAAGTCATTATGTTCGCGAGTCCTATCAGTGTAAATCATAACGCGAGACAGCGGTGGCGGAGAGCGTCTTGGATCCTGCAACTGAGAAACTATATTAAATGCATTTTGTAAAATTAAATTCTGTCAGCAGCTTTGGACACTGACAGGAAATTATCTCTCCTCGGAGGTGGTGATCAATCAATTCTTGAAGGAAAAATTAAAATAAAGTCCCCCGTAAATGATAACGTTGGGAGACTTTGCGGAGAGAAAAGCTGCCTTGACCAGCGGTCGCATTAAACCCCCTCTGATACTTGTGACGCAGCTGAGCTGCTTGATAATGACGGAAGCACTGCAGTGTTTTGAGCTTATTGATCCTGCTCAAATTCCTGTCACACCGCATGATAGACCATTATCCTGCAATACTGTGGTTGCTTTCCGCGAGCGCCCGACAAGTTTTGGAAAAAACATTTCTGATTTGCAAGATCCTCAGCCGACAACTCAGACAGCTTTATATAATCCCGAGTCCTTACACTCTGTTTTCATGTTTATATTTCTCCCCGCTCCATTCAATGACGCTTGCATTTGGAAAAGTTTTCACAGAGGATCATTAAAGATTCATTTTATCTTCATAGTGAAAAAGTCAGCCAGACAGAGAACAATGCAGACAAAGACACTGAAGAAAATAGGACAAGACAGAGAAAGGGAACGAAATGTGCAGACTGAGAAGCAGGCAGGCAGATAGACAGATAAAACAGCCCCAACCGACCAAGCCAGAAAACAGATGCTTGCTCCCTGTTCCCCCCCTGTCCTATCTGGCTCTGTGCTCTTCAGCCCCCAGTCTTCAAAGCCACAGCAGGAGGTGACACTCACAGCTCTGCTCGCTGGCTTCTATATAAAACCTCCCCAGTCTATTTACCTTCTGCAGGGATTACACTCAACACTCATCTTTCACATGCAGCTCGTTTGGGCAAATCCCTCTTGTGTCTCTCTGGCTCAGTCTGCGGATGCGCGCACATTTGTGTGTGTGTGTGAGTCTGTGTGTGTGTATGTGTGTGAGAATGGGACTGAGGAAGAATGTGTCATCAAGAGAATAATTGTGTTTGTCTGTCTGTGTATTTCTGTCATGGGGGGGTTTCATTTCTACCTGTGAGGCTACTTTCATCCACGAGTGTCTTTTCTGGCACAGAGAAGCGTAGTGTTCCTTTTACTGGCTGCACGCTTTGTGATTTTTCCCGGCAGCCATATCCAAAAAAGAAAAAACCAGACGGGGTGAGCCTGGTGTTTGTTATGGGGATCTCGGTGCAGCACTGAGGAAACAGAAAAAGAGAACGAGATGATTTAAAAAAAAAAAAAAGTCTTTTTAACCAACCACTGAATAATTTGATTAATTACTTTTCTAGTTTGGCACGTCTGTTATCTTAATAGTCAGTTTGATGTGGAGCTCCGAAAGGAGAAAGTTTCCTTCGTATTAATTAGGGTTGGTTGGCAAATTAATTGAGTGAATGATGGCGCCATCACGAGCCACTGTATACTTTAGGCTTTCAACGTCGTCGTATGACAGATGCTGGAAGGTTTACTGTAGTGTGCACCCTCGTGTAATGTACATCGCTGCCTAACATCGTCTCCTAGATTCCCTTATCTATTCGTACATGACAGTTACATGGACCTTTTTATGTAACTCTTCTGTATCAAACAATGTTTCAGTTGAGTAAACAGGCCCAGCTGTCTGGGAAGTGAACCCCTAATGTGGAATCCAAAATGCTTTGAAATATGGCTCTGAATTCATCTTTGCCTCAAGCAGCCTCCTTTTTTTTTTTTAGCTCTTTGGTTGAAAACGCTCAATGCACCTCATTTGTATTGTTTCTGCCTCCATGTGGAAACTTTGGCGGAGGAGATCTGTGTTTAGATTCAAGTCATCCGTGCTGACTGACTTGGCTTTGAACACTCCACTGGGATGGAAGACCAGCTGTGGATTGTGTCCGCATGCACCTCCACCCTGATGCTGTTTATCCTCCATCGTTGGTTTCCCGGAGGTAGCAGATGGATACGGTGAAAGTGAAGACACAGTTGGACATCAGCAAGTCAGTGTGGTGCTTAATTGTTGCCCCTTGTTCCCGTTTTCAAACCAGAACTTATTCACTGTGGTGGAAATCCTCCGTTGAGGCCATCAGTATGCAGCTTTACTCTCCCGGTCCTGCTTTTTGCACCAGCTATTCCCCGAAGGTTGCCCGAAGTGCAACTGTGGCTATGGCAGCAAAGCCAGTTTTCCTCGCTCCTTTTGTCGACCACATCTTGAGGTCTTCACAGGCATCACGGGAAAACCTCTTCAGATCTTCATTAGTCTTTCACTGTGAGGTGGACCAAAGCTCTCCAGGCTTCTCCACAGTAACCAAAACGGCCGCGCTGAGCGCCGATGTCCCTTCAGAACCAGCTCAAACATGATCTTCCTCCCCCTGGTGCTTCTCGCCTGTTTCATTCCTCAACACATTAAAGAGAATTTATACAGTTTCCTTGTGAATATTGGATGGATTTCTTGCCTTGCCTTTCGATGCTCAAGTCTTAAGGGGGGCAAACTTGTGAGAGTGCCTGAGAAGCTGTTGACATTACCAAGTAAATGTACATTTTTTCCATCATTCTCAGATTCAGGGTTTAGGTTGGTTGAAAATGAGGTTAAAAGTGGGTCATGAGGTTAGTGTTGGATCCTTGCAACACAAACAAGATTGGATTTTAAAGTATTCCACCTGTTTGTGTATTGCGTTGTTCTTTTGAAGTGTTGAGTGTGAACCACTCGAGTGAGCGTGCTTCGTCTGAGGTTATAGAATGGCCGATCCTCGCTTGTTCAGCCCAGTTGACCACATTCTTTTATTTACTGCTCTGTTTTCACCGCAGCCGTGAACTCTGCTTTGTGCCACTCTGTTGGTCACAGGATTGAGGTTCAAAGTTTTACTGGACTTTATACCCGCGTGTGTCTGTTTTCTTGCTTTGTCATTATTTCGTGTGTTGCATGCGCAGTGCAGACTTTGCATGTCAATCGATACGTGACAGGCTGGTTCTTTCAGACAGGGACACGCACGTCTTTTTTGCACTCAGCGGGAAGATCTTGTATGTTCAGATGTGAAACCTACAATCTTACTGTGCCTGTGTGAGAAGCAACAACAACACTCTCAGACAAAAGAGCATGAATGACAGCATCAAAAAAAGGCTTTTATTTTGTGGGTTTTTTTTATGTTTGGGAGCAAAGTTTTCTTCAGTGAAGCCTCACACCTACCACTCAATCTGTCATGAAGCAAACCTCCTACATCTAGAAATACCTGAAAGATCTTCCAAAATATTGTGTATATTTGGCTATTTTTCTTTCTTTCTTTTCTTTTTCCTTTTTTTATAAAAAAAAAAACTCCATCAGAGATCCCGTCTGGCTTCTTCACCTCGTATCAGAATTGTGATAAAAGGAAAGTGATGGATAACACAATGAGACTAAGACATGATGCTGTGAATCACCTGTTTTTCTTTTGTCAGTGAAGCCGACGCTGAGGTGTTTTTCCAATACACACACACAGACACACACACGCATTTGTGTGCAGGTAAGAAGGTGGCAAAGGATAAAGTTTCACTGTGGCCAAATTCCCTCTAACCTCCCACATTATTGTCTCTTAGTCGGGTGTGACAGGGAGGGCAGCAGAGAGCGAGACAAAATGAGAAGGAGCGAGTGCACGAAAAGACGCGTCCAAGCTAATAATCTAATTTGATATCCAATTTGTTGAGGAAGAGACAACCCTCTCTTCCCTTTCTTTCTCCTTCGCCCTCCTTGATCCCTCCATCCCCCTCTCCCCTCTCTCCTTTCTCTCCTCTCTCTGGATTGAACACTCTGCTCTTGCCAAGTTTTTCCTTCCACAAGTGTACAGCGCCTTCAGTTTCAGCTTAAAGTACACTGCTTACTTTGCAGCATGCATAAGCAGCTGTGCTTGTGTGTGTGCGTGCATGTATATGGATGCTGCTTTGGTTTGTTGTCTTCTTTGGTTTGCCTGTCAATGACTCTGACAGTGTAAGTGGGTCGCACACAGGACCGACTGTAAACACAGTGTTGACTATGAGTGTGGGAACAAAAAAAAGTCGATTTATGGTTTAGGGATAATGTCTGCTACCGTATGTAGGTTGCATCGTCATATCAAATAAATGTCATGTCAATAGATGTTACCTTTTGAATATTAAAGTCGTCATGCACTCCACCCACCAGTTTATTTAAAAAAATGCTGAGACTTTATAAGGCCTTCAGATAGATGCTGAATGCAAATTTTTATGATAAAGTGGAAACTTAGGTGGCAGTTTAGACGAATCCCAACAATTTTTTCCGTTTGTCCACATGCAATGAATCTTCTTGAACCATGTTTGTCCGTTTTAGTCCCTGTTACTGCGTGTTTCTCTCTAACACCTTTACCAATACCTGTTTCCTCATGTTGATACAAATGCGACAGGATACATTTGACAGCTCATATATAAAACATCGTTTCCAGCTGAATGCAAAGAGAAACATCATATTTGTAAGACGAGAGCTTTAGTCCGAGGCATAATTAGCGTTGCAAAGTTAAATGCTCTTTTGTCCGTCTATAAAAGATGTTCAAGGACTGATGGATCATGTTCAAACATACTCAAAGCATATATAACAGTGATACAGAATGTACACGAATTAAGGTAAAAGTTATCAGATTTTAATGGAAAGTCTTCAAACCCAGTAATGGGAGGTGTAATGAGGTTAATCACTCCGATACAATTAGATAAGAAACTCATGATAGTGCCCGGTGAGAATAGTCCCACTGTTTCTTCCTTCAATCTGTATTCCCTGTGGCCGACGATTCAGCTTCTAAAGAGGCGAGAAATGCTTTCTTATCTGTTAGCACAAGCATTTGCTTAAGTAGGTTACTAAAGGGTGAATAAATCCACACGGGTTATTCAAAAGATAAAGTTGTGTCATTGACCTCTCTCTCTCGCGAACTCTCTCTCTCTCTCTCTCTCTCTCTCTCTCTCTCTCTCTCTCTCTCTCTCTCTCTCTCTCTCTCTCTCTCTC
>JAUESE010000008.1:10099960-10110693 GCA_032274725.1 Malacoctenus triangulatus
CACTCACACTCTCTCTCTCTCTCTCTCTCTCTCTCTCTCTCTCTCTCTCTCTCTCTCTCTCTCTCTCTCTCTCTCGCACTGCTCTTTGTTCATTCGGACGCAGGAGTCTGAAGCAGATAATGAGCTGCAGATACCCATCTGTCTTCCTAAAGGTCACCACTGACAAGGCCGGCCGCCATTGGTCAGCGGCGTCAATTTCTGTGTCAAAGTTTAGCATTGCTGAACACAAAGTGAAGAATTTACTTTGCCCGTGGTAGCAGTCGGACCGATGGCGTCAGTGCTGTGGGAATTGATAGATTTTGGTTTAAAAGGCGGCTGTGACCTTTCTTTTTACGCTCGGGACATTCCGATATCTAAAACACTGTTTTCTGCTCTAGTTATTGTTCATTTGCATCAATGTGTTTCTTCATTTTCTGCTCACAATACCATTATAATGATTGCTCGAGGCCATTACTCATTTTGAACCAACAATGTAAAGAAGCTCCAGCTGAACTTATGGTGGGAACTCTAGTTGTTATTGTATTGTTTCACTTATTAGTAAAAAAGTAACAGATATATCTAACGACCACAGCGCCACTGCGAACTGCCGACATCGGGGAAAAAAAGTACAATTTTTCGGTGCTTAATGCCTTTGCTGCGAGTATAGAAAGCAACCAGAGATCAACACAGACTAAAGTGTTCTGCTAGAATGAAACCCCCCCCAACTTTTTTCCACTTTATTTATGGTACAAAACACTTTTATAAACACTCGACCTGTTTAAATTGCTGCACATAAAAATTAAAAGCAAGAGCAACCCGGCGTACGATGGTGTTCTCAATAATTTCCTGCAATAAAAAGTAAGTAAAGCAACAACGAAGCAAATAAGGCTCACCTCTATGCGTTCATTTGGAGAGTACCTGTCATACATCATCACCCAGGTCATTGCAGAGTGTGAGAATTTACTAAACATAGAGGACTTATTGAACAAATAAACGTGTTTAACATGTTTTTTTTACGTATTCTTATAAGGGAGGGTCTTTTTCAACACTTATTTTCTCCTTGTGGGTATATACGATAACATATAGGCAATGAACTCCTCTGTGGATCTTTATTGCCTTTCCCTAATAAAAAATTCACTCACCGTTGAGCCAATTATTTCACAGATATAAAATTTTATAATCCTTATTCAGCTCATAAGTAACAGGATGAGAAAAGAAAACACGGTTACGAGTCTGGGGGATGAGAAGAGGCGTCCAGTCCATTTATTTTCATGCAGGCCTTGTGAAAGTTCACCTTGGGGTTACTTTGCGACATTTAAACACCTCGTCGCCAGAATAAGAGCATTTTTATTTTCCCCCCACCAGATTTATTCTTAGTCCCCGTTCCTGTCAGAAGTTTACACGGTTGGAGTGAAAATCCCGCATCAAAGTGTTTCTCGGCAGCTCTGTTGGCAAACGCTGAGTTTTTAGAATTTTTTTTGGCTGAATCAGCAATGCTCGATGCTTAATTTGTGTAAGAGAGTTGTACTCGTGCTTTCAGCTTAGGCTCAGCTCCTCCACGACACGGCGAGGCTTGGCTGTTTAACTCTCCGTTCTGGCCCCGCCGACCCGGGCAGCTCGGTAACACCACCAATGTTTGTCTCTTCCTGGCGACCTCGTGATTATCTTCTGTATCTTGTCTGATGCGGTGACATAATAATTCATGTCGCGGTCCAGATCACTGCTGTCATTAGTGGGGAAAAATCCGGCGTCGGTTTGTCAGCGTTTCCTCCGTGATCCATCACTGCCACGAGGTTTGAACGCCGCTGGTGGGAGGACCGTGTGCTGGTGATATAAACTGAGAGCGATGAAGTGTACAAGAATAAAGATGAGAAACGTCACCAGTAATAGTGCTGCGGCTACTTCCTTCAGTCATTAGTTTCTTGCCCGCATCTCGTATCAGCCGTGCTAATGCGGCGTAAGACCGTGTAGCCGGACGGGATCGGCTCTACAAGGGGGAGTTAAAGTCAAAGCCATAAAGTAAAGTTCATGGCCATCTATTAGCAGGTCGATGGGATGCGCCATCTTGCGCAAATATCGGTGTGTGCCGGTCAGACCTTTTTAGTCAGAAGGCTAAAGGGCAGTCTGTGAGAATATACTGCTGATTTAACATTTACAGTTTTATTAGCATATACTGTATATCCAGTAATTCTCTCTCATGAGGATATCGAAGCATGCTCCTGCTCTGCACACATGCAGACACATGGACGAGAGCTTAACCTTTGCTTCCATGGAATTAGTCGGTTTTGGTTTAATATTTGAAGTTATTAGAGAGAATGATGAAAGCAATCATTCAGATACTGGTTCTCGTATCGGAACAGCTTTAAAAGAGCTCCGTATGTGCTTAATGCTGGTTGGCGAGTGGCACGTCTTATGTGGCTTTGATGTATGTTCAGTGTATGTGTACCAGGGGGTTGTTAGGGGGGATTTCCAACCACTCAGTGGCTGCTGCTGTCTTTGAATGTAACCTCAGTGACTTCTGTTGGACTCAGTGTTGCAGCGCGCGTAGATGCAACGCTATAGAGTGGCAACACAAATTCCATAATCTTAAGGCCTGAGAACAGAGCTGCCAAAAGTCAGTTAAAGTCACGCTTGTCTTTTTCTTCTTCTTATAACCCCGATATATATATATATATATATATATATATATATAAAACTACAAATGCTGGAAATGGAAAATAAATAATTCCCTGACAGCTCCTTATCTTGAGTGCTGTGTTACGTTTCACAATGCTTCTCCTCATTACATCTGGCTTTCACACAGGCCCATCAAGAGAGGGGGAGTGAATTGTTCAGCTTTGGTGCTATTCTCAGAGAAGACGGAGAAAAGCCAAACTGAGATGTTCGCTGCTAATTCCAGGCTTACCGTTGAGGTAAATCAAAATTATTAGGCGAGTCATGGGCATCCTTCACTGCGGCAGTCGCCGCTAATTAAATAATTTGCACCGTTCATGCTTTGCCTCAAGATGAACAAATTAAAAGCCCCTTTTCCCTTTTCTCTGATTCAATTAAAGTTGGCCTAGTTTGGAGAAAACCTATCACTATTTTTTTTTTTTTTTTTTTAGCAGCCATGGATGAAATTGCTCGAAACAACTTTCAAGTACTTTCAGCGCTGGAAGTTGAGGCTACTTTTATTCTGAAAGTTTCCCAAAGCTGTGTGGTCACCAGGCCATGAGCAACAGCAGCCAAGTTATTATCAGCGGCAAAGATATGTCTTGCCCCCGTCAGTGAAACTGATAAGGCAGGAGGATGTGAGCAACACACCGAGGTCACTGAGTAGGTTTGCATTGTTCTTGTGTTTTCATTTGATTTTCTTTCTTTCGGCTGCTCCTCCATGATTCATTGACACAGTGAACGCCTCTGTGTGTTCATTTCCCACCTAATGCATGTTAATTCAGCCCATTGTTTAATAATGAACAGCTCCATTACAGAGACTGCGGATTGCTTTGTTAAAGACAACAGAGCTTCCTCGCAGCTCACACTTTCTGAGAATAATTCATAAAAACGACAAAACCATAATAACCATAATAGTGGCATTATTTTCAGCTATTAACCTTCAACAAGGGAAAAGACTTGGGTGGGCTTCGAGGGCAGGAGAATATAGTGCAAGTGTGGCACTTCCAGTGATTGCTGCCAAATATCAAAGTTCAGCCGAGGGAGTCTCGATGTATGTGAAGCCCCCTGCCAGCTTCACACCCAGCAGTTTCATCAATGTTGTATTTCTGCCACATTAGCTCCTGAGATATGACATAGATAACACAACATGTCGAATAATGCACAGATACAGAATGAGTTTTATCGTATTTCAATTGCAAAGACATTCATTAGTGTTCAATAAACCTTTTCCTCACTATGAAAAAATGTTAATTTATTGCGATGACTGCGTTCGTGATTGTCATCAGATTTTGAAAAAGGTTTTAGGAGCATAAAATTGAAAGGTGAACTCACATGTATTAATTTCCCTCCTTTAACTTTTCAGAGGAGCGTTTGCCTTTTTACCATTAGTGCATTTGTTGCTCCACTGTCCTTGTGCTCGGTTTACCTGCCAGCTGCACAGCTTTGGACGGGAAGAGGACATCGAGTCATCGAGCGGGAGAGCCGCGTCCCACCGTGACTGTCCTGTGTGTAGATTTGCAATAATGACCATGAATGCAAGCACACTGCCGTTTAACTCAATTGTCAATAATGCAGGAGGACAAATTGCCATTAAGGGGAGCCATCGTACCGATTTGTTCTCATGTAAATGACACTACCCAAAAATTTACAGACTTTTGTTCTTGCCTTGAATATTTAGTAGCGAACAGGCAGCAGGTGGTATTATGCAAGTTTAACTTTCAGGTACTCTTGGGGGTGAATGTAATCTATTGCCAGACAAAGGTGACAAGCAATACATCGTCTTAACAATTACACAGAAAAATGAAAAATACACACAGTAATAAAAGTGTCAGAAGCCGACAAAATACGGATGAAGACACAAATTGGGAAACATGGTTAGATTGAACTTTGGTTTCATTTTTCTTCTTTCTTTTTGTTGCCCTGCAGTTTCTTTTTTTCCTCAGCTGTTTTGCATATGCTGACTTGTTTTAATCACGGCGTACTCTCTGCTCTTTAAACAAACCCTGGCATTCACACTCCTTGCTCGTTTTGTTTGGGGGGGGGGATAAATGTTACTTTAACCAGCTGGAACAGCGGGTCTTTCCCATCACAGCAAGGTCGCCTCTCATCTCGGGGATGGACTGGTGCCCTTTGTTGTTGGAGCGCGCAGAATGCAGAGCGGCTGATCAAAAGCGAAAAAAGCGACAAACTCGTTTGTGTGAGAAACAGCCCAAGACGTTCAAGCATTTTCAGAGCGAGCTGAAAAAGCTGGACGAAAGCTTTGAATCTCGTCTGTTTGTTTTTGTTGACTTACGATACTCATAAAAAATATTTTGTTTGTTCTGTGTTTATTTTCTCCAAATGTTCCCTATTATCTAACTGCAGTAACTTCAGATTAGCAAAATGCTGTTAAATATCAGACATTTGATCAAAAAGCACAAAACTGTGTATGACAAGACAATGGTGAAATTATTTTGTTACATAGTTTTTATTTGAAGAACTCAAATAAAACCATTTTATTTTACCAGCTCCAATACATCAGAAGTGCTTTCCTTTTTTTTATAAATATCGCTTCAGTAATGATGTTTGTGTGAGCTACAGATGAAGAAACAGCACTGTGTGTGTGTGTGTGTGTGTGTGTGTGTGTGTGTGTGTGTGTGTGTGTGTGTGTGTGTGTGTTTGTGTGTGTAGAGTCATAGATTCTTTGTTTACTAAGTCAGCAAAAATTTGGATCTTACCTGTTGGTGCAGAAGTCTGCAGACGAATCTTATCGTTGTTGACAGTGTCGCTCTTTTTCCTCTCGATCAACTCCACTCGCTGTTGCCAGTCAGCTTTTTTGCCCCCCCCCCTCGCCTTCTCGCCTTTTCTTTCGTGGCTTTTTCGCCTCCACACAGTCTGAAAGCCATCCATTCCCCCACTTATATCAACCCATTTCTTTGCTCAGTCCTTTGCCATTTTGTGAATATGTGAGCAGCTCACTGTGGCTGAATCACTAAAGTGTCAGAAAAACCCAGCAAACTTTGCCAGTGGCGCTTGTCACAGTCCCCCGACTACATCAAGTTGATAGCCTTAAAGTTACTTTAGCTTTCTCCAATTTGATTTATTCCAAACAAGTAATGCGTCAAAGATGCCCTTCTTGCAGATTGTCATTGGACTGAAAAGGGGAAAAAAATGCATGAATATAAAAACAAGGACACACTCCGAAGGAGCTCAAAAATGAGTGCAGGGAAATCATTTTAAGTTTGAAAGGTGAAAGAAAAACAGAAAGTGGACTTTTTGCGACTTTCGTTTGTCCTTTGCAACAACACCGCCGTGGCTTGAAGTGCTCGACATGATGGGCTTATGTTCAACAGAGCACGGTGTATTTATCGAGGCTCATACTTGTACTTGAGGTTCATTGACCGATATCATAAATCTCATGGATAATAACATTGTGGTGGGGCTTGTGTTGGAAATGTCAGACTGTGATCCTGAGCCACTGGATTCAATAACATACAGATGATTACATATTCAAGAATATGGTCGTGTAACTGTTTCCCAGATTTAAAGTTCCTGTCATTTTATTATCAAACTCTAGCAAATTAAAGGGTTCTGTGACCTGACAAGGTTGAGCAGAGCCAGCAGAGCCCTCAGAAGAACTCCAACCATATGTTTCCTGCATTAACACTCGTCGCTGTGAGCTGGTCTCACTGCGGAGGTGCAGCTGGATTTCCCAGCTCTTCGGCGGTGCCGTGGTATAATGGTGTGATAACACCGGGCAGCTCCCAGGTGTGAGTGTGTGAATTAGTGTAACCATTCCTTCACATGCGGCTACTCCCTCAGGTTTTTTCCTGCAAATAGGAAAGTGACCTTAGTGGGTTTTCCACGCTAAAAGGGAAAGAAAAAAGTCCCCGTACTCGGAAGAGCTGGGAGAGAATCTGAGCAGAGTTCAAGAGGGAAATGGAAATAGGACGACAGTGGTTGCATTTGCAGCTTTAATATGGCGAATACTCATACTTGCATGTGCGTATGTGTATATTTCCGCCTGCTCTGACTGCCAAAATTACATATAAATGGGACATCAGTAAGAAAAACGGAAGTAATAAAGCCATAGTTGGTTTTAAGGGATTTTGGACGTGTAGCTCCTCGCGTATATGCAATATATTGTATTTTGAATTAATTGGAGTGAGTCCTCTGCGTGACACAGTTTTCGTTTGTGCCTTTGTTTCTTTTGTTTGTACCTCTCAGGATGGAGCTGGGCTGCTTTACCAAGACTTCATACCGTAATCAGTCACTGTGTTTGAAAAAAGACTTCTTAAGGCTTTGGGAGCCTTGTTTCACTTAACGTATCTATTTACGTCAGTGTCTAAATGTCTTGTTTAAAAAACCACAATTACATCCAACTCTAAATGCCTGAACTATCAATGCCCCTTTTTTGCCGTTTGCTTACAACCGCTGACACAAATCGCATCAGATAAAACTTAAATGTGCTTCTTGATTCAACTAAAATTGAAAGAAGATGGAGCAGATTCCCTCTTCAACAGACCTCTTGTCTTTTAGATGACCCGATTTTATTGGTTTTGTCTTGTTGGCACCGAATCAAGGACTGCAGAACTGGCCTCGTGCCGTGTTGTGTGTGGTTACGTTACATTTCAGCTGCCAGAGTTCATGGCTGTCTCGCTCGCTTGACCAAATATTTTCAATCCTGATTTCTAAATGAAATCTCAAAAGGAAGCTGACCTTTTATGAATATTTCGCAGGATGTTTTATTTCAGAAAAAAAGTAAAATCTCTGAAACTACAAGAGTCGTTGGTGTAAAGTAACCTTTAGATGTCTCTTTCTTGAAGACGACGAGAAGAAGTTAAATGTTAATTTCTCTGAAAAGATCCGATAACACGCAATAGGTACAATCGTTTATGGGTAGCAGGTGATGCATATGGATAGGTTGAGGCATGCTGCTGCTCCGCCGGTGGAGGCGTGAGACATTCGTCTGCGAGTTTGACGTGTCCTTCAAGTTTGACAGTCACAGACGGTCTCGGTGTGAATGTTAATGGCGTTGTGTTCACACTGATCACGCTATAGCATGTCAGCATGTCTGCCGGAATATTGAACATGATGGCTCCCTGCTTAACATCTGCTGGTTTGTATTGTGGTTGGGGGCCGTTGTTGGAGCAGATGTGAACGCCCAGATGTTGGTGCCCAACTTATAGCGTAATGTATTTTCATGATCGAGAAGTTGATAGTATATGACCTTGAACTTCATTCTGTGGTTGTGTAGCTTACCCACGTGTTTAATTCTGAAGTTTTCCTGCACTAACAACAGTAAGTTTTTCATTTTTAACTAAAGTTTATAGCCAACGAAAGGTTTAGTGGCTCTTACAGAAGTGACATCATTTACAACAAAGACCTTCAGCACACAGACAGTAATTGGGCCTACAGTGTAGCTGGCATGTTATTCATTACTCCACATTTCTTTTCCAGTGTTGGTGTGAAGTATAGATGCGTGTGTGTGCGTGTTTTCTGTGTGTGTGTCCATCTCATTAGGCAGTGTTTCAGTGACTCTGTTGAAGCTGAGGTCGCTTCCTAATCCTCCGGAGGTCACGAACATCCGCAGCGAACAGATGATGCAGCACACAGGTCCATGTTGTCTGGAGAGAGTCAGTAATTAGGGTTACAATCAGTGTTTAACAGCCAAATACGGCAGCCGCTGTCGGTAGTTTGCAGCGATTCATGGGAAAAAGAACGAGAGTCATGAAAGCAGCGGCCCTTAACTGTGACTAAACAGACGACGGAGAGATGAGAATAAATTAGATTACTTCGAGCAGCACTTTTGTATAAAAAGAAGTTGACTTTTTCATCGCGTCTTTCCCTCCACTTACACAAGTGATGAAAAGATACCGTGGCATCGCCAGTGACAGTCGATGGATTTCTTTTGTGCTTTTACATTCTGCTTTTTTCTCCTTTTTTTTCTCTGCCAGACACTTGAGCTGCTCCTGCAAATTGAAGTCGTATCGAGACACACTTGACCACAATACTGCCACAAGAATAGAGTCTTTAGAAACCTAATTGCTGCAGTTTTATCAAGCTGATTCAGTCGACACACAATGATTCTAATGACTGATAAACTCTAGGTAGAATCGCATCAAGTGAAATTTAAATGCATGGTATTTTAGGAGAACATCACATCGAACTTTGCTCAGTATAAGTGAATTGTTTGCAATTATGAATAAATTCGGAATGGTCAGTAATAATTTGGATCAAATATGACACCATAAAGCTCTTTGAGGGTTACACGGACACAGGCACAATGTTGAGTTTAAAGCTGACCCAGAAACTGTCAAGTTCTTTTAATTTGGCTGCTTTTGCTTCACTGCAATGTTTTGGGGAGTCAGAGATCAGATTGGGGTCTGCCACCACTCTCGGGTGAACTTCTCCAAATAAAGGTGTCAAAGTGTAAGAAGTAACTCTTGTGCTTGGACAGCTGCATCAAAGATGTGGTGTAAGCTTGAACTGATCGTCACACTATTTAATCGATCCTAACTTTACTACTTAAAACCTGACTTGGTGCTGAGTGAACAAGGCAAGAGCTTGAAATTCAGGATATTAATGCTCCGTTCGAATAACATCATTTTTGTCCAATGTTTCAGTGGATTTCAATTTATCTTCCCTATTTAGGTCAAACATAATAAATGAAGGGAACTTGAACTGAACTTATGAAGCGATATTCCGGTGACAGAATCATAAAAGCAGTTGCCGCACAGCGAGAGAGTCATGACTGAGGGCGAAGGTGTTCCTGGGTAATGGGGCGTCATCCATCCGCATCAGTTTGAATACAAGTCGCTGTCTGCACTTCTCTGTGTCGCTGTCTTTATTGGATCTGTTCTCTCTCCAAAAAAAGGAAAACAATTCATTCAGTTACCTGACTGTCACGTGTCTGTTTCATTGATTCCCGTGACCCACCCTCACAGGAACTTAAGTTCTTACAGTCCCTACATTTGCAAGTCCAATCAGAGATCTGACGCCTGCTTGCTTGAACTGCTGCATCAGTAAACACGCCGCACCCACTGACTTGTAAAATTCAAATGTTCTTGCGATTTACAAAGTAGAAATGTAAATCAGGGATTCACAGGGCTCGAGCTGAGATACTTAATAGCCTCTGCCAGTCGCGAGATTCATTCAGATTGACTAATTGCTTGTCTTACTCACTGTTACGTGATGAACATGGCGTTGCATCTTTATGATCGTGACTCATCTGACACTCTCACACTATCAGTCACAGATATTGGAAATACGACGATGAAATAAACATTATGCGGGAGCTTATGCCTCCGCCGCGAAGTAAAACAAAGATCACTGAGCTGTAAAAGCCGCGGCGTTGTGAACAATGTAAAAACTGGGCAGGTTATCGTGTTTCTCTAAACCTCTCGTTGTACCTGTTGTTTTTCTTACCTTAAACTAAATGCCACTGTGGCCCTTGGCGGTCACAGTGGCTTTGCTCCCGCAGCTGCTGAGGAAATGTACTGTGAAGGAATTTAATGTTGCCTAAACACAAACATTAGGTCGCAGCTTGCGATATAAATCAATATTTGCTGAGATTGTGGGTCATTTTGGGCGTCCTCGGCAAATTATTCCAGTGTCCCGTTCTGTTGGAGTAATTAATTAGTCGGCCTACCAACTAATATCGACATTGTAAACAGGTTGTGATTTGTGACAAAAGCTGAGAGGGGAAGTGGATGCTTTGTGCTTTCCAGGTCTCGCAGCTTTCCCCCCATTCTTTTCAAGCTCTATCGACTCCAACAGCAGTTGGCCATAAATTCTGTTGTGATAATGCAGGAAGTCGGGCATTTAGCTGGAAATTACAACTTCGAATTAGGCTTGGCATGTGCAGATGGAGTTTTAGGAGGAATCGGGTGAGAAGGAGTGAAAATTTCCTCCTCCTGCAACGTGAATACATCAGCACAAGTGGGTAAACAGGGTTCTTAGGGGTTCTGACCTCCTACAATACCTACAGGATACTGGTGTTTCACTCTGCTGCTTTGAATCACTGTGTATGCTACTAACTTCACATGAAGTGTGTGTGTGTGTGTGTGTGTGTGTGTGTGTGTGTGTGTGTGTGTGTGTGTGTGTGTGTGTGTGTGTGT
>JAUESE010000008.1:10121675-10141882 GCA_032274725.1 Malacoctenus triangulatus
AGTTTTTTGCAAACTTAAGAGTGAATATGAGGTCAGTTGACGACTATGTTTTGACCCTTGAAGCCACTGCAGAGGATCAATACAAATCCCTCCAGCCACAGTGTCAGTTTTGCCTGTTTTGAACCACGTGCATGTGAAGCAAGCCTGCGTCTACTTTTCTATCCATATATACGTGTCTGTACTGACGCAGGACTGCAAACTTTCTGTCAGGTGCTTTATCAGCAAACCTTCTCCACGCCTCCCGTCTGCTCTGCCAAGTGTGATAATTTCTCTCCACACAAATGACTCCGGATATAATTATAGATAGCCATTGGCATATGTAGCCAACCAGACTCTCCAGAGTGAGTGCAGAGGACGGTACTCGAAATCAGCAACTGGATTCTTATTTGTAGAAACAAAAAATGCCCGTAATCTTTTATGACTGCGAGAAGTCACCTTGATTTTTGTTTATCTGGACAAAACACCCCAGAGGATTTAGGGTGAGTTCAGTCGGCCTGTTCACGGAGATGGACGAGGATTATTAACATGATGAGATTTACAAAGCGAGCCGGGGATGGCACTGTCCAAAATGTTCAGGAAAAGGCGCTGGCTGGAAAATTTAAGGCCTTTCTTGCACCGAGTTCTTTTTACTGTGGTCAGTTTTGGCACAAACGGTAAATTAGAAATGATTTTTACTGGAGCTACTTTAACTGAAGGGAGTTTATGATCACTCTTGGAGGTTTGGAGCTTATCCACCTTTTCTTTTTTATTGATACTTTAAAGTTGATGAATTTTTTAAATGTGTAATATTTCATCGCTGTGAGGAGCACAAATACAGCTCTGTAAACCTTCGTTTCTGTGGGTGGCAGAAACCAAAGTGCCTGGAGAACATTTGCTGCCTTTCAAGAAATATTTGTTTATCAAATAATTTGTGTGAGCCGCTGACGGAACGCTATAAAGCTAAAGTTAAATTAAACAAATTGAAAAGCAAAGAAGTGTAGGAAGATATAAACACCTTATTACAGCTTTGCACCTTCAAAGGAGTGAAAGAAATGAGCGACTGTGTTTGTAATTAACTGCAATAAGTGAAATCATGTGAAATAAGTAGGGAACATAACAGCATGTAAATAACCAAAAGAAAAACAATGAATAGATAAAGTGGGAAATCTCCCAAATAGAGAGGGTCAAATGAAGTGTGATTTTGAGAATGTGTCAGACTTGTGGGTATTTTTGTGACGAGATACGGTGCGACGAGCACGCTGAAGTATCTCTTCTTCCTTCTTGCCTCCGTTGATCAAATGAGAAATCACCTCAAAGATACTGTTGCATCAGATAAGTGTCGAGTCCCTGTTTGAAAATATTTGAGAGTTCTCGAGTCACCCGTGGTTCACTCCTCAGCTCGCCCCCTCTCATGCCTTGGAAGTCTTGAAAGAGTGGATACACAGGAGCTGTAGCTTATCGTGGCCGTGGATTTTCACTTCACTGAATATATCCATTATGATAGCTATTTTCAGTGCTCTGTGAGTGAATGTATGCACTGGTAGACACGCTTCGCATCCGTATTGCGCATGGATCGTCTATTCTGCCGCACACGATGGCGCGCATTATAATCTTCACCCGCGCAAGGGTGGTGACCTAAAAAGGAAAAGCAGATATGTGTCTCGCAGAGCTGATATGAAGACGAACAGGGTGCGAGCCCTCAGTGAGGCTATCAGCCTTCAGTTTTTTTTTTGGCTGCCAGCAACCTGCTTCAAACATCCCCATTGGGAAATCCTGAGGTGAATGACAGGACATATTTCATGTTCTTTGACTTTTTTCTGTCCTCTTTATTCTCAAATGTAAAACCAGGTTTGACGAGGACATTTCTCCTGTGCACTCACCATCAACTGTCCTTTCTCCTAAAGTCTTTATTGTGTCCCTGGACGGAGTGTGTCATGGACTCGTAATGGATTCCTCCAGGACCGAGTTTGGACACTGCTCCTCTACAGACGACACTTTCTGATTCTTTTGATATTTCACACGCACACTGGTGCTGCTTAGAAGATGGGGGCCCATTGATGTTGGCTTGAATCTGGTTGGGTCACGTTGGGTATCATCGGGTCACGTCGGGTCACAGGATCGGTCCGCGGATGCATCTGTGTCTCTGATCGTCAATTTAAATCTGAAAGAAATCATATAAATGTAGATTAGAAAGCCAAATAATCCCATTACTTTCTGAAAAATAGCATGAACTAATCTTCATACTCACTCAGATTAAATTTTGAGCTGTTTATCTTACAAACACAAACATTTGACGATAAACTTGTTGCCATGGTGTGTGTGTGTGTGTGTGTGTTTTCCACTTACTCCGATATAACCAGATATTCAAACAGTGCACAATTTTTGACAGTAGCTGACATCCTTAAAACAGAATGATGACCATTTCATAAAGACGATTAATAATGGTAGATTACCCGCTAATGAACAATAATCACAGGCTTCATCCCCGAAGGAGTCCATTTCCTGCCATTTCCTAATTGTAATCAGACTTTGGGGAATCATCTCATTTGTTTTCGAGTGACTCTGCCTTTCAGTTTTCTCATGATGGACAGATAAATTAAAACAAGTCCCTCTCAAAAGTGTGCGTAATGGAGCGTGTTTGTGAATGTGTTCGTGTGGGCCTGTGCAAGGACGCACGGTGACATTTGTGTTACTCATTTTTCACACTGACTTCATCGGAAGCCCCGCAGTAACAGGTCACTTTCTCCACTGTGGCTTTGTGATACTGAATTTATGAATGGTTGACATCATCCAGACACGAGCGTGAAAAATGATTCATGTACCTTCAAGTGGCACACGCATATATTCACACATTTCACAGATTTTTTGTTTAAGGGTACAAACTCCAGATGGCCTGAATTTCTCCCGAAAACAACGGGAGGTAACTTGAGGATACAAACGCAATCTGATGAAGGAATACTGCATGTAAATTTAATATTTTATACAAGATGAATCAGTGTGAGCTCACCAAATCAGTTTACTAAATAAACAATTATTCATTCACAACCTTTGGACCCTGTGAATCAAATCAACACTGTTTGCTTTCAGCAGTACTGACTCCATGTTTTTTTGTTTTTTTTAAAGCGGCAGCTTGCAAAAAAGGTTGCGTTTCAGTGTTTTAAGATACTTCCATTGGGTGTGTTTTTCTGGGCAGCAAGACCTCGAGTCGCTTGTCTCAGTTGTTCAAGATGAGTCTATTATCTCACATTTCTTCTCTCCTCCGTCTTTTCTGTGTGGAGACTGTCGGCATTTAGTACCGACTTTCAGGCTGGTTTGTAATGGCCGTGACTGCCAAGCAGTCTGGTCACTGAACTGAAGATCAATACAAATGTCATCAACCCACAAAAAAAGTTAGAGTTCCATTGTTTGTTTTTGCATTTTTTATTGTTGTTTGGAAAGTTGGAACAATGTCCCAGGACAAGAAAATGTTGCAGATGTAAAAGTATGGATGAAGCTTTGAAACTATCCATCAAGTCTCTGGCAGCCTTCACGGTGACGGCTTGAAATATCGAAAACAACCAACAGCGTACTCGAAGTGTTTTGCAAGGACTTGTAGAAGATTGTCTTAATGCACTGTTTACCCCTCAAACAGCCACTGTTAAATACAAATTACAGTGACGTAGACCAACTAAAATTTGCATCCAGAAGACCTCGGCTCAAGCTGAAATCTATAGCTTTTCTCTCGGCTAATTACAGACAGCACGAGGCCCGATGCGCCGCCGTAATCCTCGGCTGCAATGACCGGATCTATTTAGCGATTTAGGGCTCATCAAACACACAGCTCTGAGCACAAAGAGAGTCCACTTCATTGATGGAGCTATTGCGGTGTTATCTGTTCTTTCAGAAGACAAAAGTGTGTGAGAGAGAGAGAGGGAGGGAGGGAGGGAGAGGCAGAGGTTGAAGAAGTCAAAGTGTCAGAGTGAGTAACAGTGTCGTATTAATGACACTTTTCATCTGTAAATCAGAAAACTGTCAATCACTCGCTACAGATTCCTGGAGCTGCAACCACGCTTGTGGGAGGACAGTCGATATTTTTGCTGTTACTCGATGAGTTACAATGTACACAGAGCTCTAAATTACATATACATGAGCACCCTTCACATGGTTTATCTGTGCTTGCTACGGTTTATTTGCAACACTGAGTTTGCTGTAGCTCAGTAAGTCTGCAAACAAAATGAGGTGAATAAAAATATCAAATTTATGAAAATGGCTCTTAAATTCATAGCAAGATCAGTTGTACAACATATGTTGCTCAATTTAGGTGTGCGTGTAACCATAACGTGATAAACTGTGTCATAGTTTCTTCAGAATTCACTACTTGGTTCGAATATTTACTAATATCAGACATGCATTAAGGATTTAGAAACAAATCTGAATTTGCATAGGACAGAATTGAAATCAAACAGCATTAATTATGACTGAATGTTAGTTTGCGTTCTGTGATTCCCAATGGCTCTCTTACTGACAGATAATTTTCCAATTTCTCAAATGTGGGAGATTTGACAAACCACCCTGAACTAATCTCTCCTCAAACTTTTGCCACCGACTCTATACATATCGGATAAAATTTGGGGCATTTGACTCACAAAACGCAGCTGCTCATCTGAAAGCGCAATCCCCATGATGCTCCATTTATTATTCATCTGTGAGATGTGTGTGTGTATGTGGGGGGGAGAAATAAGAGGATGAGAGGGCAGAAAACGAGGTCTGAAACTTTTTAAAAAGATGAGGCAAAGTGCTGACTTGTGAACAGTGAAACCGAGATGAGCACAGATTTGAATACAGACAGGTGGGAGGGAGGGAGAGTTGTATCGTCGAGTGTGCCAGAGCCCTTTGTAAGCATTAAGCAAAAAACTGTGCTACACGGTTTAATTAGCTCGAGAGGCAAGCAAGTGGTTTAAATTAGGATGAGACTTTTGGAGAATAATAATGAAAAATAGGCAAGTCGGAGGGGAATTAGTAATGAATAGTGGCAGTGATTCAGCCACATACAGCTGGAGCTTCATAGAGAATGGCTGGATAAGGTCCCTGAAACTGTGCTGGATCGGAGGAGTCGAGTGGAGTTTCTTCTTAAAAAACTTGAAAATCTGGAAATGAGAAAAAGAAATGATGGATTCTTACCATACCCTCGTCTACCGTAAAACCCTAATCTTGTCACAAAACCAAACCATTTATGGCCATTCTAAAAAGGCCAGGGGTGCTTCTCTTATTGATGGAGGGCCTTTTTCTCGATTTGTCCCACAGAATGAATGGTGTGGCCTTTCGCTGGAAATGACTGTTATCCTGTTCTCATTTCATTTTGGTCCCGGAGAAATCAATTTACCGGCCCACCCCGATGGCTGACAGTATCTTCTCCTTCCTCTCATTTGTTTTCTTTCTTAAACGTATAAGACTAAATTCCAAGATGGAGAATCTTCTGATTGAAGGATCGCAGCCAAAGTAGTTTGTTGACACCGACGGGCGAGGTAAACACAATCCTAAAGACTGACAGCGCGACACGTCTGTACTATTGAATTGGATCACACAGTTTCAGTGCTCACAGATACACTGGCGAGATTGTTGAGCTGAGTTAGAGATCCTGTAGTTTGAGCCTGTTGCCAGCAGCTCCTCATCGTAGATCACTTCAGTTTCTTCTTGCTGTGTTTGTCAGCGCCGCATCAACAAACGTAATGATACTGCAAATATTCAAAGTAGTACAACATAATGGGAAATGTAGAAAAATGACAGTGGTGGGACTCTATTTAAAAAAAAAAGCATCAGCATCAATTTTATCATAATTGATTATTAGCTTTGTAATTATTTGATCTCATTTTTAATTGCATATCTGTATGTGACAGTTGAACAGCACAATCATTATTCATTATTTGGAATTATTGCATTAAAGTCAAATGCCAACAATGACTTATCATCTCGGATGTGCAGCTGCAGTATAACAGCACTTGGTCTGTATTCATAGAGACTTGATAAACCAGCCACCTGCAGAGCACCATGACTGCTGGCTGACTTTCTGCACCCTGTGGTTAAATGATGAGCACGGTAAATACTTCTAACTAATTTCATTGACTTTGATGCCTTGCACTTACCAAGTCCATGCGTACTGTTTACATTTGATTTCTGTTTGCCCCCGACCCAGTTCCGAAAAATATTAAGGGGGGGGGGATTCGATCACGCAGATGGAAGCATTGTTGCCAGCTCACAGCGTGATGCTGCAGTTATTATTTAATCGTGAGAAGAGCAGCTTGTTTTGCTGAAACACGGTGGCCACAAGGAAAATATTTTCTGTTCCAAGTTTGCTGTGTTGAATAATCATGACGAGCTCCGAAGATTAGCTTCTGGAAGACTGTCTTTAATTCTCCCTTTTAATCTTATGAAGATGTAGAAAATTAGAAAAGTTGTGAGCGCTGTTTCCTCTGGTTCCACATTTGTGCTGGAAAAGGGTTATATTATTGGAAATGTTGTAGACCTCAAAGAACAATGAAAAACTGGTGTAAGGACATAGCGCGCTATAATGAAATTTGAATTCATTATTGCTTTTTACCCAACATATTTCTTGGTTTTCCTGTTGAAATATTAAAAATCACACGCTCAGACTTTCTCTCTGTCTGGGTATATGTCTTTGTGAAAGGCTGGGTTCATATCTCCCATTGTGCAGGTGAGTAAAGTGATTGGATTTCTCTATTATGGGGAGCTGTCAGTGGATTCAACTCGCGATAGTGGAAAGAGGAATGGAACCGGGCGCGTGGAGTTGGCACTCCAGGGAGTAAGAGAGGCAGGGACCTTTGGATCAACACGGGGGGATGAAAACGGGACGGCTGGGTGGGATAAGGACAGGTAGCCGCGGAGAGAGGAAAAGTGAAAAGTAATGAATCTTATTACATGACATCTATGGGCTGTTTTTTTTCTTTTCTTTTTTTTTTTTCGGGGAAAGAAGAGAAGGTCAAGAGTCGTGCTGCTGAAGACGGAGCTCATTACTGTGAAAAGTCCCAAGCTTAAGCAACGCAATCATGCCTCACAATTTTCTCACCAAATTTCAAGGTCGTTTTTTTGGGTCAACAAGTCCGCCATACTCGAATTCAAAAAAATGTCATATTTCGTTGCCTTTAAAAATGACGCTGGACTTTAAAGGCCACACTATCATGCTGGTCATTGCAAAAAAAAAAAGAATATGAGCGAATTCCAAGTGAGAAGACTGATGTTTGTGCGTTTTGCTTTTTCTCTTTATTATATAAGATCTGTGTAGCAGTCCTGCAGTAGGTCCACTGTTTATTCAAGTGATTGTAAATGATTAAAAACACTAGTACATTGCCAGAACAGTCTCGCAAATGAAGAAAAATCAAGTTGAAATATCACCTCTTCAAATGATTCATATAGAGCCTTTATGAGGAGAGGATTTATTGCAGGTATGCTGCTTTAGAGTGCATTTGTTTTAATTAGCGCTTCTCGCAGACTGATTTCCCAACAAGGTGTCTGGCCACTGAGAAATAAAGCTGCAATTTGCAGCCAGAAAAAAGACCCCCCCCTCAAACAGCCAGTAAAAAAACAAAGTACATTTTCAGCCAAAGGTTTACTGCTCCCTAATTGAGCCATATAAGTACTCCTGTTTCAATGACAAATTGACGCGACTGGGCCTTTTCTCCTCCAATCAATGATTCACATAGATTTTTAAATGCCAAACTCGGAGTTAAAACAGATTAGGGACACGGCAGAGCTGCAGCAAAATAAGCTGAGAAATAGGACCAAGAAAACGAAATTGAAAGCTACAGTGTTGGTAAATAGGCAACATACATACTGTATGTATGGGATGATTGGTTCCAACAGAGAATGATTTAGCTGTCAAGTATTGTTGGATATTCATCACTCATTCTGGCAATTTTTAGATTAAAATGCTAAACGTTTCAAATGTGAAGATTTGCATGGTATTATTTTCTTGTCACAATGCATAAGGTTGTCTTTTTTTTTTTTTTTTAGCACTGGCTGGGATCATCAGAAATATGACAAGAGTATATTGGATTTTTTCCACCTTTTTTTCAGATGTCAACCCTAACTGTCTCACGTTTTTATTTTCACCTTTTGATATTATTTACGTTGCATGATTTGTGTCAAGCAAACAGAGTTTCCCAATATTGAAAAGTGCGATACAAGCCGAGTTGCCAAGGCCTGCTCTGTATCGACCACTTGGAAAGTTTTTAAAAACTAGGCATCAGCAGCGTCAATCATCAGAACGAAAACTGAATTTCTTGACACATTGATGTTCTATTGACAAACAACTAAATGACGTCAAGTTGTGGGTGGTCTAAAGCGACACAAATAGTTTTTTATTGGAGCGTGGCCACTTTTGCGAGTCGAAAAAGAATCGTGTTTCCTCCATGAAGCGTTTGTTTGCGTACTTGTAACTGAAGGCAAAATTATTTTCTATGAGTGTTCGCCATGTTTTGTTGTCATTCAATAGAAGCAATTACAGTAGCTGCTGCACAATCCGCCTTCTGAATGATGCTCAAGAACACTTTTGAGTTTTTGTCAACAGAGGTTTAAAAAAAAAAATCGCTTCCAGGTCAGTTCACAATAACTGTGACGGGAGAAAGAAAAAGACCCGATTCTTTAAAACCCCTATTCAGCTTGCTCTTCACCAAACCCCAAGAATTCAATTGTGACAGCCCCTGACAAACACATCACAGGCAGTTTATTCAACCTTTAGCATTTCCAAACACCTGCATCCGTTTTGCTCTGTTGTAGCTCCTCTGGTCACCCCGCATCACATCTGAAACTGTCGGCACCGGCAAAGAAAAGTGAAAGTGGACTTGCATCCTCACCTTGAACTACGAGAAAACCTCAGAACAGGTTTTGTGACTAACAGATGCGTCCTCACCACCGTCAGACCATTTGCTGTATGTGCTCGCCTTGACCTCTGCCTGACGACTGCCTATAGTGAAGAAGTAAAAGGCCCCATTCATGCCAAGCAGAGAAAAGCATGACACTTTGCACGCCACCTTCAACCAAGCCCTCCTGTTTCTCTCCCAGGCGGCTCAACGCCCACTCACAGATGCCAGGTGACCGTAATAACTACACTCTGATATGCTTTGAACTCTCTAAACTTGTCAGGTTAAACTCATGAAGCCTCTCAGATAAGAAGAAAAACATTTAAGTATAATTCTTGCATCATATAATAAGTATAGGTTTGGGTTTTTTTTTCTTGGTAATGATTACTTGTAATTCCTTATCGACATGTTAAACTATTAGTCATTTACCTCTTTGTTAGACCATAAACACTAAAAACACCAACACATACTGCAAAGACTTTGACTCTCACTTTACTATTTTCCAATTCAATGCAAAGACTTCAAGCTATTTATATATTTGTAATTTCTGTAATACTTTTTTTTAATCAAATTTGAACAATTACCTTACTTATTCCTTTAATTGAGAGTCTATAACAGAGAAAGCGTGCAGTAGTGGAACAGTTCAGACTTATAACTACAGTATATGAGCGATGGAAAGAAATAGAGTGGGAGAAAGAGGGTTCGTGCTCTGCTGCTGGAGAGGAAAGTTTTCGAGGAGAAGATGTTCCAAGGTGCCTGTGGGTGTCGAGGCTTTTTTTTTTTTTTTTTTGAGTGATGAAGGAATTCTTCCTTTTGGACAGAGAAGGTGCTTTTCTATCAGAGGGCCTCTGGAGTGGCCAGCCTCTGTGACTACAGAGACACTGAGAGGACATTATTAGAAGAATAAAAAGAGAGAGCGAGAGAGAAAAGGAAAGAGAGGGAGAATAAAAACGGAGCCAACAATATTACTTACAAGATTTCACATTTTCGAGTCGAGCCTCATCCGGGGTTGCGAAGGAATTGTTTCCCCATTAATCTCGATAACAGATGTGGCTCTGTGTGAACAGGGTGCAGAGTTATTTGATTAAATCTCCCTGATGTTGCTCTTTTGTAGTATTTGTGTTTGTCATTAGATGAAACGCTCCACGTGGAGCCCTTTGCTCTTTGCTACGTTCATGCAAATCACTCACTGTATTTTCTTTGCCCTTTCTCTGTGGTTTGAGCTATAAGTTGGTTGTCACTGTTGCCAAAAAAAAAGGTGCCAAGAGGATTCAAAATGTCGCAGATTTGGAAACAGTGAAGCGACAACAGTTATTCAGATAAAAACAAAGTCGTGATTGGTTGGTTGAACAAGGACTACTGGTTCACCACCACCCAGTCACAAGACAGAATTTGGTGCATGTGATGACGACAGTGTCCCTCCATCAAAAAACTAGCAAGTCATGATTTCTTTTTTTTTCAGCGTGAGAAATTGCAGGTTGGCGTGAGAAAACCTTCAAATGCGTGACGACAGCACGAGCTATAATAGAAGTCGCATAACACGAGTCAACATTTCTAATGAGTTTTCATGCCGATTTTCTCCAACTCCCTCGCGACACTGCTGGTATTATGGATGCTACTTACCTCAGCTCTGGCCTGGGAGCCTCCTCGTGTCAGGCGGTGCGTCAGAGTGACTGGCAGCTCCTGCGGCTGGATCACTTGTCAGACAATTTTCACTGTAAAAACTCCTAAAAAAGTTATATAACAAGAGGATGTTGTATGATTGGCACTATTATGTCATCGCGCTGTACTTTAGTGAACACACTGAACTGAGCTGTTAAAGCAGTTAGTGATATCAAATTTGGCTGAACCATTTGACTCTGGTGATAAATCTATTGGAGTTAATTCAATGATGTGTTTGAAGGAAATTATATTTATATACCAATCATAAAATACCAATATTTGTCATATTTGCCTCGTTTCACTTGTATGCCTTCAGCCCTTTCAGAGGGCTGATTGACGACGATTACCAATCCAACTGTGTGTGCTTTCCAGTATCAGTGAGACATCTGTTTGAAAATGTCCCTACAGTAATGTTGTCATTGCAGGCGAGTGCTGCTTTTAAATCACGGTTTTGTCTTTCGCCAAGCACATGAAGGGGACACAAATGATTACCAAATGAGAAGGCCGTGCAGTGTCAGACTCATCGTGACCACACGGATCGGCTCAAACCCTCATTTAATAATCTCTAAATTCTGACCTGCTTTTATTCTGACGCCCATTGTTGGTTCATGATCGATGGGCCTCACTGAAAGAGACCACCATCTCCCTGTGTCATGGAGCCAGAGATATATCACCAAGTCTTTGTCTGTGGTGAAAAGTCATATCTGTTGCAGCAATATCAAGCCATAGAGGTCTAAAAGCTAATAATATGCACACCCTTAGGCCCGGGCGCATTGAAAGAGATAAGAAGATTAATCTCTGTCCCAGATCAGTGCAATTTCACAACAGAACTTGCGCGTTACTCCTGGCATGATCCTGCAAAGTTTGCTTTATGGGAGGGAAATAATGCAATGAGAAACCCACAATGAGGTCACCCCTGCATGTCAGCCATTTCATAGGTCTTTTGGAGAGAAACAAATAAGAGAGAAGAGCGATAGTTTGGGAATGAAGAGATAAAAGCGCAGCATTGGCAAGTTTTTTTGCCGGCTTTGATGGTGCTGAAAAGGAAATGTTCTGGAGAGACAATCCAAGCCTCTGGTGAAATTCTTTCATTGTGTTTCATTTTGAAACCAGACGCTCCTCCAGTCTTTCTCTCTTCTCTTTCTTCATCCTTTCATCCTCGACTGCCGCCTTATTCACATTCTTCTCCTCTCCTCCTCTGCCTCATTCCACTCCCTTTCTTTCAGGCCATCTTTTGCCCTTGTCTCCCTGTTTCTTTTTAAACCATCCATCCCTCCAGCTTTTCTCCCATTTCTCTCCAGTCATTTGCACATTCTTTTGCTCTTTTTTGTGCTCCTTTCTTCCCCAATTATTCAGCCTTTTCACCCATCAACTCTCTGTCGTTTTCTGCCCCAATCAAGTTGTCTTCTGGGTGGATGCTCCCGAGCATGCAAGAGCTTCTCCAATAGCTGACTGAGCACCTGGCTTAGACAAAGCTGGAGAGAACGGTTTCATGCTTTCATCAGCGAAGCCATGAAGCAATGACGTGCTGCTGCAAAGTTTTTTTTCTTCCGTATGCTCTGTTGTTACTGATCAGTGTTAATTTCTGGCCTTAAACAGGTCACTGTTGTAACCGCATGACAGATTTCAGGGGCGTTTAGACTGTATTAAAATGTGCTGTTGTTAAGTGAGACCCTCAACTGCCTGGGTGAGAAAGCACCCTTAAGAAACATGGTGAGAAGTGTTTAGTTGCTATGTGTTTGTATGATAAGGAGGTCACATACAGTAGGTCCGAACAAAAGAGGTGCATATTCAACGACCTCACTGAGCGGTCGACTCGTGCACTGTCCTGCAGTTCGCTTTTATTGAGTTCTGCATGAGCACGCGTGCCCTTGAGAAGTGAGACAATGACCTGATTGAGATGCAGTGACAGAAACTGGTTCTTTGACTGTGAAATTCTCCGAGCTGGAATGGAGAATAAGCAGATCTTGGATGGATTATGTCAAGATAATGGAATCATTCGGATCGAAAATGGAAAAGGACAGTTTAGCCATAATCACGTCTCAGATTTTTCTCCCCCTGCTTCCTGCGCTCCCAGCCTCTCATTTTCCTTCACCCGTTCTGCAGCGCGCATACAAACACGCATGCCCTTCTCCCTTTACTGTTCTGCGCTATTATTATTTTTTTCGAACTCCCGATGTGGCAATGTGGAACGGAACCTGCATAGAAAGCAGCCTCCAATTAGGATAGCTCTTTTCATGTCGAGGCACCGCGCTGCATATAAAAAAGGGAGGGAATGCATCAATGAGGAGGAGGAGGTGAGCTGAGGCCGTACTTCCTGACAACATGCACATTCTCGCATTTGTACACTTTTATTTGCTTAAGCAGGGATGCTCAAAGACACACCGTGATTCGCACGCACGCACAACTCTGGAAAAAGTCAGTTCCATGCTTAATGTCCACAGCCTCTCTCGTCAGTATCATTTCACCTCCAAGGCTATTTGAATATGAAACTGCTGTATCATTTGCAACAGAGAAGGAATAAAACATTAAAGGAGCTTCTCCAGATATATCCATAGTGCCTGCACATGGGCATAAATTAAAAAGTTTATCTTTGAGAATTGTTCCCGTAAAGCTGCTTCTTAGAGCCTGAGGTGAGATGAAGTAACTCCTCTCACAGGTACAGTAAAATCAATGTTCTTTTTGTAAAGATTTGGATTGTAAGAGCTGGTGCAGCTTACTTTGTTCCAGTGGGAACAGATGGAAGTAATGTTGGAGCTTTAAAAATGCTGCTGGAAATTACAGATCGTGTTGACTAGAGATGTAGCGCTCAATGCTCCCCACTTATTTTCTTTGCAGGTTCCTCTGTCAGTTTTTCTGTCTGTGTAAACTTTAATTTAAAATACAATATCCCCTCTTATGATGAACCGGAACAAAAGCCGAAAGGTACGAAGATTGATGTTTATTTGGCAGCCAGTTTTTCTGTTACTGTTATTACCATTGCTTTCTTTTATTTTTTTCCTCTCTCACTTGGCACATGCCTGATGCTGAGTTTCTCTGAGTCAGACAAAACCATCAGTTAAACCTCTATGGGGGCTTTTTTTTTTTTACATGGTCGAAATGATTCAGCCAGCTAGGCAAAGCAAGCGAGATTTGGCTGCTTTCGCGGCCACGAGGGGAGAAGGGAGAAAAGCGAAAGGTAGCCAGCTGGGAAAAGACAATAATTCAGAACCTGCCAGAATCATTCTCAGAGGCCCCTTCCCTTCCTAATTCCCCGGGGTGGAGGTGCACTTAGTCACTAAAGCTTTCTGGCCATGTATTATGGAGGCTTTGGATAGCATTGCCCTTAACTGTAACACACAGAAACACACACAGATCTGGATGTCTGTCCTGGGGCCTCTTATGCCACTTTGACACTTCAGATAAACCCACTCTGGCCTCACAGTTGTTCATGCTCGAACTACAAAGGTTGGAATACTGGTTGGTGGTGATGACTTTACCAGAAAAAGACAAGAGAAAGCTCCTACCCCAGAATTTAAAAAAGCAAAAAACAAACTGGGGAAATTTATGAGGGCACAAGCAGCTAACAAGCCATTGTCCATTCATTTGCATGGCTGTATCTCATGCTGGTGAACTGTGATATTCCACAATAAAAGCATGTATTCATGGCTTAGGAACGGACTAAATCACTCTGTGCTTTTGTTGTCTCACGGCGAACTCATCCAGCAGCTCTCAGCAAACAGCAGTGACAGTAAATTAGAATTACAGCTGATAAGTAGTTGGGGAGGACATGTATCGACATCGTAACATACTGTGTCGACATTCATGATAATAATAAGAATCTAAATAATACAACCTGTCTCATGGCTTCCTCCTTTTGTCTTCTCTCCATTGTTTTTTTTATCTAAGTTCAGTCTTAATGCAAATTTGACAGGACTCCACAAAGATGGAAGTCATTGTCCTTGTCATCAGAGAAAACATCACACAAGGAAGGTGAAGATGTTCGTGAAGGTCACTTCAAACCACAGAAACGGCATTAATGATTCAGGGCGAATGAGTTATCGATTGTATCGAACCTGCGTCATGCATGAACAATTGGGAGAAGCGGACCTCATTCGCATGATTCGATCGTTTATTGAAGAAAATGGGCCTTTAATGAGTTATCGATATTGAATGGGATTGATATTGAATAAGACTCATGCATGAGAAATTCATTCGAGTCTCTCACGGTAGGGTCATTTTACTGCCTCTTGTGATAATAATTGACTGAGATAAGGATGAGACTGTCATTAATAACCCCCCCCACCCCACCCCCCCTCATGCGTCAATGGCACTGCACTCTCACTCCACCATTAGAGATCATAGTTGAACTGTTGTGAGACTGGCAGAGTTGATAACTGGGTCAGAGCTGGGAAAAAAATAGTACAGAAGTAAAATAAAACGGAGATGGGAAAGAAATTTGGGTGGGGTGTGCGGGGCTCTTTTGGAGAGCGTCTGCGTGTGTGGATAAGAGGTGCGAAAGGAAAAACGGCTGATGTGTCTCACTACATTTGACACATCTTCAAGCCTCTGGCATCAGATAAGCCAGTGTGCTGTGAAGAAGTATTTTAAATTCTCTGGGCTTATGATAACTCCTGTTGAATCTGCTTAGGTAGACTTGAAAGATTAATGCGGACCTTTAAAAAGTGATGATGGAAGGCGTGGAAGTTGACTAAGCCCATTTCAGCTCCACAGATCGTTCAAAGCAAGCCCGTCTTTCAGGCGGCTTTTGTCTTTCTGTTTTATGTGCTGTGGATGCTGAGGTCCATTCTCTGGAATGGGAAGAACCACTTGTCTAATGGCTGGCCAGCCCTGTGATGTCTCTTACCTTGGAGTTTATCCAATTATGAGTTTATTCACGGGGGAATATATATATTCCCCGTTGTTGCTTTTATTCAAATAAAATCCCCCCCTCTCCCCGAATGGCCGTGCTTCATTGATTGAGGATTAAAGGTTTTTCATATTTCATGAAATAATGTGAAATAATTGCTAACTACTCTGGAGCGCAGCAAGAACAACACCTGGGGAAGGCTGTCAGGAAACCTCAGACGATGCGTGTGCGTGTCTGATTGGTCTTTCTCTGCGGAAGCTCAAGCAGACTGTGTGTGCATGTGTGTGTGTGTGTGCATGTGGGCGTGTGTGTGTGTGTGTGTGGGAATGCATGCGTGCCTGGATATGTGTAAATCACTGGTGGTATTAGAAGGCGTCCTGCAGTGCTGCTGTCTGGCTAATAAAATAACTGGAGGCTGCTTCCGCGCCACCCACCGTGAGATGCCACCTCATTCTTTAATCCGTGGCCCCCCTTCCAGTTCACCGTGACCTGATTCTCCATCAAAACTCACTGACCCATGAGGTAGACATTTGCGTGCAGGTTTTTAGAGAATACGTCCATGTGTTCTCAAACGAGTGCGATTGCAGGTCCGTGTGTGTGAATGGATAATTGTGTGGCCTTGTTTTACTGTCTCTGTGAGGTCTGAAACTTTGGAACCGTCTGCATCTGTGGGGTAGATCCTACATTGTTGAAACCAAACTAATGCCCTGCAATATTTCACATTTATGCAACTGTTTGGACGAAGTTTTCAGGCTGAATTTGCAACAAGGTTTGTGCGAGAGTTCCATGCGTTTTGATATTTGATGAGTAAGTGGCCAGGGAATGTACGAGGTCATCTAGTCGCTTGTGCAAACGTGTTTGTGTGTGAAAGAGCCCATTTTTCTTCATTTTTTCAGTTTGTTAACACCAGAGATCAGGCAATGTTCTCACTGAGATGGAAAGGAAATGGGTCTGTCCTGTTTGCTTACTCAGTTACCAGACCAACTTTATAGAGCAAAATAAACTTCAAGTCATCGGTTTCCCCTCCAGAAAGTTTTGCTTGTGTTAATTTAACGTTTATGGCAAAACGCAGATATTTAGAATTATCCAAGGTAGCATAATTACAATATGATTGTCAGACAACTCGATTCACTTTCAGTCATTACTAAAAATATCTGAAATGATCATCCATGCAGTGACTTTCATGGCACGAAAAGAAAACCTTGTATGAGATTATGCTGATTTGTATAAACCGGTGGAATAACAATCATAAATATGCTTGTAAAATGGAATATTATGTCATCAAGCACATCAAGTCAGAGAAAAACAAGATGTTATTCACAATTGAAGGAAAGGGCTTTTTTAAATATCAAATGGAAATAGCACATAAAGCATTTAAACTCTAGTACAATTAGGAATGCGTCATTCGATTAGATAACCAATTTGTTTTTCTTTCAAAAATCTCAGAAGCATTGTATGAATACTGTTTTGTGTTTGCTTTCTGTTCTCTTTCTTTCCATTGTTTGCTTTGAGATTGTAGGTCTGCATGATTCATCAAGACCCATAGTTGGCGGTGCCAGTAGCACATGGGCTTTACTCCTACAACACAAATGTCTGATCCTTTTTTTTGCATGATAACAAAGTGCATAAGCTACGGACATTCTCAATTATGTCATATTTTTTGATGAAGTAATACCTTTTTCTCCACATAGTACATACATACATAGTGCACTGATCACTCTTGATCTGGTCTTTTACACTTATACGTGGAGAGTCGGTGTCAAAGTGTGTGATGGGACCTGAAACTTGGCTCCTGGTCACTGCTGCGTTGAATGTGCAGAGTTTCTGGTGTTTAACGGAGAACCGACTCCAGATAAGAGAGAACAAAGTGTCCCACGACTTCCAAAAGGAGAAAAATTCAGTGTAGCTATGAATTAATCCTGAGGACACGTTCTGGTGGAGGTATGAGTGCAGCACATGGGAAGACAAGCAGGTGCAGTCGATATATGGCGAAGACAAGAGAGGAGGAGATTATATCAGTGTGCTTTGTCACTCCACTGTATAAAAAAGCTCCCTTCTTATCCCAAACGATCATTTATACCAGTTTTGGTCTTTTCTTTCACTGTAAATCATGTTAAATTCAAGATATATCTCAGGAGACACAAGCCTCCTAATTCTTTCAAAGGATGCAGCGTCTGGGACGGGACACGCCCACTTCTTTCACTTTACCCGGTGGTTGGAAAAGAAATACGACCACTAATAAGAGTCGCATCTTTTGGCTGTGCCTCTCCCAAACCTCTGTGTGCTGTATTCAGGAGGGTATTTCTATCACACATTGTTGTGAGGCAAGAAGTCAAAGCAATGGCAAAGAGGTTACCAGTGAGTGTATGTGCGAGATGTCTAATTAGCCAACTAGCTAACAGGGGTTCCTACTGGAATGTTATTCCAACATGCACACAGTAATGAGACAGTGTGCTGTTACAGAGCTCAGTAGTATAATTAACACGAGGTAGATTCAAATCTCACAGTTACAAATTCAAATGTTCTACCCTCTATTGTGTACTTGAAGTAAAACTCTACTCAGTCTAACGTCTGATTAGCTGAAGTTTTATGTTCTTTATCTCGACACCGAAATACTTTGAGTTTTTCTGCCAAATCAACGGGAATCTTGTTTACACAGAAGCCCTGTGATACTGCATCAGGGCCGTATCAGCAAACCCTTATTAGCAAGCCAGCTGGAGCATATCTGTAATTTCAGCCTGTTGTGAAAGTAGTGTGCTGAACACCAATACATGTTAGCCTTTAGTTTGCAGCCTAAATTAGACTGGAGGCTTGTTTATTTTGTCTCTCTGTTCTCCTGCTGGGTCATGCCTGCTACGTCTCCTCCTGTCAGTCAAACATGAGCCAACAGGCCCTGTTACGAGCAGGGGAAGAGGAGACACTACAGATATGTTTTTAAGAATCGTTTCTACATGAACAATACATTTGAAATCGCTTCTATGATTTATTGCTCTTTCAAAAAGGTCATTTTACAGAGAGCTTTAGGTTCTCTGTCGGCCTCGTGAGGGGAAGGGATTTCAGTCCATCTTCAGAAGTACTTGAAACAGAACTTTTTTTGGAGATGAAAACCTTTTCAAGTGGAAAATCTGCTTGTTTTTCTGCAGCATTTTATTCGCTTTGTATAGCGCGATATGGCGGAAAAGTCCTTGGGTTGGGGAAAGCCGTGGGCTGCCTGACTGCCTGACAGAGGCTAGTAACTGTCAGCTTCAATAAGTATCATGAATGAAACTTTTGCTTGGGCTTAAGTTATGAGACAGGGGAACATGCACGCACGCGCTCTGACACACACACACACACGCATGCACACACACAGAAGACCTTTTTTATAGCTTTTCGTACAAGTTAAAGTCATTTGTTTTCTCTCCCTGTAGATTTCAAACTACTCTATTTGGGAGGTCAAGCAAAAACAATTGGCCAGGTTAACGTGCAAAGTGTAACTCTGCTTTCATTTGGCTTGAAACACGTAATCACGCGTCGGTTGGTATTCTGCAGAAGTGGAGATTTTTTCTGTTTGTATTGCAGAGTCAACATCAGGGATTGTTTTCTGAAAAAAAAAAAATGCAAATGACTTCTGAATGAGAAACACAAAAGAGGCAAATACACAAATACACCGCGTTGCATAACCACAGGTGAGGTGCGTATCCCCTAGCACAAGAGACAATATCAAACCCTAAAAGATTTTCTGTATTTAGTGTAGTATTTCAACACAGAATACCCAAATGCATCCGTCTCATTCTTATTTCATGCTGTGGGCCAACCAAGGTTCGTGAATATTTCAACGTCCTATTACGCTCCAAAGTTGCATTTGTCAGGTTTTCTCCGAGTCAGACAGTTTCAGGTTCAAACTTTCTGTGTCACAGAGTTTCACGCTGCAATTTTCCGTTACACCTCAATGTCCCCGGAGCACTCAATTCTCAGTTTTTCTTCTGATTCACAACATTGTCGTGTCTGGGCCTAAAAGGTAACAAGAACCCAGTTTGACAAAAAAGCAAAATGACTAGCAGCCAAAGATTTCTTTCCTCCGTCTCCTCTTGTTCACTTTTACCACTCTTGTTGTTTTCTAACCTTTTTTCCACTCCTCCCTACATACTTTTAATACTTTTTTAGAAACATTTTTTAAACAGTATTTAGCTCCCTCACTGTCCTTTATAAATTGTCCCACTGTACGTTATGGTTTTTTTTCTTCACCCTCTCTTCTGCCCACCTCGGTCCTCCGTCTCTCATGTTCTCTTTTTTACTTCGTGCCGTCCTTCACGGACAATTTACCAAGAGTGACATCCATTCACCTTTCCCCTTGAGCTTTCAACACCGTTTTTAGCACAAAAGCCTCAGTGGAGGAAAAGCTTAAGAAGAAGAGAAGAGTGAGGGAGTGCTAGAAAGAAAGAATGAAAGACTTCACTGGAAAAAACAAAAAAAGAGAGCTTGCTCTCAAAAGCATTAAAGCCGTTTCTGCAGCACGGGCAGAAAAGATGGAAGTATAGGGTTACACCAAGGTTTTTGTGTGCGTGTGTGCGTGCAGCTCTGACGTTGTTAGAGTTGTAAAAAGTCTGCACCTGTCTCTTGTACCACAGGCGGAGACTCCAGCTCGGGCTCCTCGGTCCTAACAGCCTTGTCATTCAAACCCAGTGTAATAGACAGACCGGACTGAAGGCAGACGTTTCGTTAACAGTTGAGGCACAGACGAGACTTTTTCTGCTGGGAAAACTCATTAAAGTTTTTCATATTCAGAATAAAAAAAAAAAACCACAAATGTTTCAATCCTGAATATGATCAACGAATGTATTGAAAGGATCTGAAGTATACAACCAATCTATTTTTTACAT
>JAUESE010000008.1:10147255-10162966 GCA_032274725.1 Malacoctenus triangulatus
TGTGTGTGTGTGTGTGTGTGTGTGTGTGTGTGTGTGTGTGTGTGTGTGTGTGTGTGTGTGTGTGTGTGTGTGTCACTTTCCTGCCTTCTCCACTTGTGATTGGCCTCCAGTGAAAGAAAGGGTATTGGCTCTTTTTAGCTTTTTACTGGAAATCATGATTAATCTCGCTCCCTCTTGCTGAGTCACTCTTCAGATACGAAATCTTGGGGGTCTCTTGCTTGTGTTACAACTTTGAACTGCTGCTGGTTGCAACAGCTCGGTCTCCTCAGGAAATCAGCCTGCGGGTAAACATCACAACAAAAGCAATGAGGAGATGTAAAAGAAGAGGAGAAAAACAAAATGTGAGACGTTTTTGTGACCAACCTTTTATTTTTTTTGCTTTTCTACTGATGACTGCAAGGCGAGAAGCTGCCAATACTGAAGTTTGAAACTTTCTTTAGTATGTTGTTATAAAAATAATTTTAAGGAAAAGTCAGACTTTAAGTTAATTTTTTATTTATTTATTTTTTTTAAAGAGAAACAAAGAAACAACAGAAATTTCTTTTTAAGGAAATGCGAAACATTTATCATATTTACAGTTGCTTTTCTGGAGTCTTGCGTTTATTTTCCTTGCAACTGAGTAAATGATGTGGTCATATGATATGATATGATATGATATATGATATGATTTGATATGATACATAAAGCTATATAAATAATAATCCTTTCAATGCAATCACTGACCCCAGAACCATTCTCTTTGTACGTGTCGTCTAGTTTCTGAAACTGCTCAGAAAGAGAGCCCATATTATTTTGCTCCTGGTTTCCTGGATGGATGGAAAAGAACTTGACATTAGATTCTGAAAATAATTGCAGCTCTGATCTCAGAGGTGAAAGCGTTTTTCAGTGCTATCCACTATTTGTCAGTGGACTGGCATGCAGCGGACAGGAGATGTGATCTTACACTCCTCTACCTTTATTCTTCTCCTGGCTCAGTGAGGGGTAGTTTCTCTTATTAGGTACCCATCCACCATTCATAATTGGGCTGCCATTAGAGCTGAGGGAGGCAGGTTGCGCTGGCAGTGTGGGAACAGCTTGCTAAAATGGGTTATTATCGAATAAATTAATTTTATTCAGCAGCATAAAGTGTAGGCAAGCAGGCAGCAACAATGCGCAGGGTTTAAACATGCTCTCTTTCTCCGTGTACTACACAAAGTGTGATAGATGAGACCTAATACACTGTTCTGACAGTATAATAAGAGATTTTAGAGTAATAATTTAGAGTTTGCCTGATTTTGGCTTGTGTTACAGGGTTTGCAAAGCAAAGGAGGGTGTGACTGGACTTCACCAACAGCAGTGAGCCAATATGTGCATGGACATGTGACAATATACGGAAAGCAGTGCCACTTATTGATGGTTTACTCGAACGTGAGACTTATTCATATTAATAATCACGCCATTATGAAATGGAAACAAGAAATATGAATTAAAACCAAGAAAGCTGCTCATAATTTACAAATAAGCTACTAAATTATCCAACAGCGTCCTGAAAATGCCAGAACAGCATTTCCTCCTTGTTTATCCCCGAAGGAGCGGACAGCCTTTTCACGATGAACAGTGAATGAACATTAGTCTCCGGCACTAATGCGGTAGCGCACTGGCTGCCATTCGTCATGTAACCGTGCAGCCAACCCCGAGTGCACGGGAGCGTGGACTTGCTTTGCCAAGATCTGGTCCAAACTATGTTCCAGAGACGTGATTGTTTGTGCCCCTGCTTGCTCACTGACTAAAGTAGAATACTGTTGTTTCAAAGTCAAACTTTAATTGCGCCATGTTGTTTCTGCTTTGACAAAACAATACGCCTGGCTTTATTTGCTCTAAAGCAGTCTCATTTCAGGTAGGTGGGAAGGCAAAGTGGGAGGGTGCTGTAGGATATTAGTTACCTTGTTAGTTTAGTTTTCACACCGGGCACAGACAGTGTACGGGTGGAAAGAAAGGCCAAATACTGCCGTGGTGAAGAAATCTTCAAAGACCTTCGGTTCAGCACGAAAACCTGAGAAGAAATAATTGGAGCGCCTGCTCAGACTGAGGTCCCAAACTAAAAAGTGTTGTGGTTAATTGGACATGGCCGGGATTTGTTCGCAATCGGCCATAATTCACAGACTGGGCAGCAGCGTAATGAAGAAGCTGGACAAAAGAAGGATAGTCACACCTGATGCAACTTTGTTTGGAAGTTTAAATACTTTTAACTTTTAATTTTGATGAAATAATGTTAGTGAACATAGGGTATATGAATGTAAGTGGTTGTGAATAGCGTCCTAGAGGATGATTGAACACATTCATGTTCTGTAGTTTAAATTTTTCACAAAATTTATGCTCATTTGTCAAAGCTCTTCTTATCCAGACACAGATTGATATGACGACAGCACGTTGCCCATTTAGAAAGCCATTCTAGCGTTACATTAGAACCATTTGGTCATTAAGGACCTTTTTTTTTAATGAGACCCTGGAATCCTCGATTGTTGTGACTACCTGTTAAGTACTATCTTGCTGCGCATGTCGTGCTGTGCCAATGATGCGTTCATCACATCATCGATGACACCATTGAAACCTAATCTGTTGTGTTTAGCCATGATAGCATGAAGCATGTTGAGCGGATCATGCGACGCAGCTGGGGGCAAATCTTCTAATTGCTCAAGTTCTCCAACGAGAAAGCTTTCAGTCATTTCAATACGGCTCAAAGAGATGAAATTCACTGTATCCCTCACTTGTAATACCACCCTTAAAAAAGTAAATATCTTGTGACATTTCACAGTATACATCTTTTTCTATCACTGTTCTCATTATCCTTTCTTTTTTGTGATCAAAACTTGAAATAGAACCTTGAAACAAGCTATAATAAGATGACGACTATGTTGGCAGTTTGTGCATTTTTATTGCTTTTATTCCAGGTTGTGTCTGTGTTCAGTACTTTGAGACAAATCTTTCCTCTATCTCCTTTCTTTGTATTCCTCTTACATTGGCAGTGCTCTTTAGTGTAATTCAGCCCAGCCAATATAAAAATGATCAATCCGCGGTAATGTGTGGCATTCTGACGTTAAGCATTGCCAGACGTCTGTAATTCATCGTAGCATAAGGAGACGCCCAGCAGGGCTTTCTCGGCTTGACGGCTCCCTCCTTCTACTCCTGCCCATCTGTTTTCACGGATAAATCCTCCCCCTGCCAAGCTCCGTCACCGTGAGGAATTCATAAAGAGCTGACCCACACATATGGCCACTTCATTCGATGGCCATCATAACTGAGCCGAGCATGAGTAAGTTGTGGCTCTTTGCTCACTTCTTCCTGCTGAGGTGATTAGGTCGGACCCAATGGCTGCACTCCGGCTCTGTGTGGACATAAGCAATGGCTCGCAGGCAGACATAAACTCCGTCTTACAGATGTAGACCATTACCAGTGCGTTTGCCGTGCGTGGCATGCAGTGGAGCATCGAGTTCAGGTCGGTGTTTGCCAAATGCCCTGCGTTGCCTGCAACTGGTGCCAATTTTGCTGCCTGGAATCAAATATTTCCATGGCTACAATCTGCATCCTGCTGCTTTTCTTTCAAAACCGCACAAGCTAAAAGAACGAGCGCAAACAACAACCTCCGACAACAAAAGTTGCTCATGTTGGTTTTGAGAAGTCTTGGCTCGATTCTGGGCTTGAGGACTGTCGATGTTAAGTTTGATGAGTTGACAGGGGTTTTCCTTGGGTCAGTGGAGTGCAGACTTGGTCCTGGAGGCCTGTAATCCTGCGGGCTTTTATTGGCTCCCTGTTCAAACACATCTGAGTCTCAGTCATTCTGATTGCTGGGTCAACATGAAGCTTTGCACAAAACGACTCATGAGAATCAGGTCAAATCACAAATACACTTTTTTTCAAATAAGTAACATTGAAACAGAACATGAAACATATTGCAAATGTCTTATGGGAGTCCCTGTTGGTATTCAATTCTTGCTTTTTTTTCTTAAATAAAACTTTTCCCTCTCGATAAGCCTAATACCTTTCAAAGTGAATGCAGAGCCTGAAAGGGCCTCGCTCCTATAGAAGCCTTATGCTTTTGGCTCGCAGCCCTTTGAGTTTCTCTAAACCCCTTTATAGATATCATCGGACACCGGCGAGCACAGGCTTTCAGCGTGTCCCTGAAGAGTTTTTGCATGGGCTGAGTGCTCTTAAAAAAACTCGAATATGAATAAGGTCTCATGTTTTTTTGGCATTACTCCTCTTTGCATCTAGTTGAACACTCAGTGACTTTCTGTTTTTTTTCTAACAGTTTCACGTCCTTCACCCTGAGTAAACATGACACCAAACTTGCCACTCAAGCAACTATAGTAACACATAGCACTTACAGCTCAGCTATGATTGCCTCCTCTTCCATATTTCTCAACCATGACTTTCTATCCTTCCATTGCTTTTTCTTCCTTATATGCGAGCCCCGGTCACAGGGGCATCAGTCTCAGCAGAGATGGCCAGACATGACCCCACCCCTCCCCTAACTTTCCATGGGGACCCCCATGGTGTTCCTGGGGTGACATAACACCTCCAACATGTCCTGGGTCTTCACCAGGACAAAACCCCCCAGCTGGTTCTTTTTGAAGCAGAGGAACGGCTGCTCTACTCTGAGCTCCTCCGGGGAGAACGGCCTGTAAACACCCTGAAAGTTATTTTAGTCTTTGAAGGTCATCGTGACCTCACGTTTTACCCTTTTTTCATGAAAGGTTTTCCCAGGAAAGCCTACACCCAATACCTTTTTATTACATTTCTGAATGGTTTTCACCACTCTTATTGCTCGACTCTAGACGGACTTAAATGCCAATTGCATCTTCGCTGGTTTGGCGGACAACTGCCAGGTGGTAATTCCAGTTTTTGACACACCAGGCCGAGCCGCCCTCTCAGATGTGAAAAATTTCTTCCAGCCGAGGATGCTGCCACAGCGGGAAGGGAGTCAGAAGTGACCTTGTGTGTGTCACAGCGGCTCAATCACACTGTCTTAACCCTCTTTCCTCGGCTTCCTCCTGCAGCCCGACAAGAAACAGGATCCAAAGCTCAGCCCCGCTGCTCCCGCCCCAAATCCTTCTGAGTGGTGTCACTTCCTCCTTATGTCATCACTTGCAAAAATGTGTGTGCGTCTGTTTCAGACCGTCGAATGATTGCGGCGGTACGCCAACGGGTGCATTTCCACCGTGTCTGCTCGTTTGTTTTCCACCGCCATAAAATCTGTCATGTCCGTCCAGCACGAGTTAATTGTACATGTTTCAGATACAACAGATGGTGTTAAAGTTTGATTGATTGATCTGTCCTTAATATGACAGCCATTATGTTCATACTGACAGCTCAGTATTAAAAGGTCACAATGGATGTAGGAGCTATTTAAACAGCAGGGCTCTTGTTACCTTCTCCTCTCCTCTCATCTCTTCCACTCTCCTCTTTCCCTTATTGCAGGTTCATCATGTTGGGTGTAAGATATTATCTCACACAGAAGCAATTAAACAGACCTAACAGTGACTAAGTTTAATTTACACAGAAGTCAGCCTGTGCTAATTGCTGTGTTTAATCTCTCTGTGATGAGAGAGACGTCTTCTCCCAACTCGGCTCCATCAGCGCAGTTCATCATCTCAAAGGAGGATGCAATTCATATGGCGTCTGCTGTGAAATCTTGTGTACGTTTGTGTGTGGATGAAGCTTTGTTTGTGTGGATGAGTGTGAGTCACGAACAGCAGTGTCGAATGGATGGCAGTACCATCATCTTTAGAGAAACTCAACGTGATCAGTTTCATGACATGAAACTGCAACTCTTTCTAGAGAAACTGCATGGAGAATTAAACCACACACATGTTTCCAAGCTGGAAGTATCAACGAAATTAGTGATTTAATAGAAATGATTATTTGTTCTTAGCTTAGATAATGTCTCATGCTAATATTAGTATTTAGACAATTTACGTCATGCTTACTGTACTAATTATTCCATTTGCAGCAAAGTACTGATTTTGCACACAGTAGTGGTAAGATAGTCTCGTGCTAATTCTTTTTTATTCGAATGTAATTTTCAGCACCGTGTTTACCTTTTCACATTTTAATTTCAAACAAATCAGCTGGAAGGTTTAGCTCCAGCGTGCACACTGCTCTTTCTGCCAATTTCTTCCAGATATATTTGATCTAGAGTACGCTCATTTGCTTGGCTCTATAGCATGTGGTGCAGTGGATTCGCAGCAATTTTATGCTCGTCTGAGCTCGATGCTAAAAATAAAACTTATGGCTGCTTTTATTGAACGGTGTCACAATCACAAACAACAACAAAAGGCATATGGCTCTTTATCAACAGGGCGGAGAAACTTGTAAAAACTAACTGCAGTGCCTTCAATTAACGGGAAGAGTGTTTTTGTAATTTTAAGAAGCTTAAATCGTCATAGCGATGAGTAAAAAGGTAAACATCCCACACCTGACTGGTATTGGTTAAGGTCGTATATAGAACTTGTTTGCCTGCTTGCTCAAAACTGGCACAGGTGTTGGGGCTGAGTGTGCTCTAATCACAATCTGCTCAAAAATCAATTGAGGGTGTCGGGGGCTGTGTCTCTGTAGATAGCCACCAGATTTACTCTTTGCTAAATTTGTGTTTCGGGGTGATGGTCGGCGGTCTGTGATCCTCACACGGCTTTGGGAGGCTGCCCACCCTGGCAGCGCTACGCGCACGGCTGATTCATCTACCTCTTGTGCCTTGTGTTCCAGCCGTCACAGTGGTTAATGTGTTTTGGTTATCGCATATACCGCAAGTCAGTGAACTCTCAAATTGATGATGCTGTCGCAAACAGTGAGACTGAAAAATGCAGATTGTAATATTAACATACAGTAGGGCACAGTAAATGGGTGGCACTGGCTAACAAATGTTGCGTCTTACAAAACACAAGTCTGTGTTGCATTGCATTTATCAAGCATGCTGAGTTCAAAGGGAAACACAGGATTCTGCAGTTGCTGAGATCTTTATTCACCGCAGTGAGTAATATAGCTGCAGGAGTGAATCATTTACATTATTGTGCATGTGTGCAGTTTATTCTGCTTCAAGGCAGATGCGACACCAGCTGTTTGGAAGACCTCTGAAGTCTTTGGATGAGATGAAAAACACAGGATCGAAGGCAGGAGTTTTGACAGAACAGGTGGTGGTAGGGGAGCCCGGCGACTCCGGGGGGCGGGGTGGTGATAGAGATGAAAAGATGAGCGACTTGTTTAATTCACGTACAAACACCGGAATGTTTCACATGGCAGAAAATGCTTCGACTGCGACGTAGCAGTGCAAAATCACTCGACCATCATGCTGCATTTGGCAATGAATCGATATTTTTTCGAGCCACTTTTCACAGTAAAGTTATTTAAACTTTGTGAAATACATATTTAAAGGAGCAGTCATTGGTGTATTTTTTCTTCCTGGCGTTGTGGTGCTCATTCAAAGAACTCTCAGCCCACTTTTCTGCAAGGTCAACTTGTAAGAATTGACTATGAAACTAAACTGTAAAGATGATATTCACTTGACATTATGCTTTGTAGGGTGATACTAATGTGACACATGAGGCCCTTTGCTGTTCTGAGAAAATTGAGTTACACTGCAAATAATGGACATAATTGCCTTTTTGTCAAAGTGTCAACTTATTACAATTTCCTATATTAGGATCCAAGCTGTCAAATTTTTCTTGGCGTACTGAAAAAAAATCAAACTTCATTTAAGGATAAAGAGTCAAATTGCCCATGTTGGGAAGTGTCCCAAAAACCAAAAAAAAACAGGAAATTCATTCCTCCGTTGGCTCATTTATTTTAATTTTACCACACAAAGCTCTCCCTTGGTCCAGATGAAAAACACAACTGTCCAGAGAGAATCTTTTTAACATTGTCATTAACGTCTACAGTTCCCTCGCCTCTCTAAATGGGTGCGAGCTGTCTACTTGTGGCTGGCACCGACAACAGCACAAAGCCATCCCAATTATTTTTTGGGGGGACTCTGGAAATAATTGCAGTGCCATTAAATGGCCCTCACCAGTTGCTGCTCATAAAGCTGTTTGACAAAATGCCCCGAGGACATTGTCTATTGGATAATTTATACCCCTCTTTCTGTCACATAAACAAGTTACCTTTAAATAAGTAATAGGCCCTTAATTAACTCAGAATGTCATAGCTTAGGTGAGATGGCACACAATAAAGAAAAAAATTCGAGCCTGCTCAAAACGGGTAGAAGACATAAAGTAGAGTGACCACAATTAATCAGCATGTGGGCTCGCTTATTTAATTCCTCATCTGAATATAAAAGGTTGAAAAACTTTAGGCAGATTACTGTACTTGGGTAAAAATAACTCCTTCTTGGTTATGTCTCAGAATGAAACACAGCTCACAATTCCTTCGAACTAATATTGGACAGAAAAATGACGAATATTTAGGATGTGGGGAGGGGGTCTACAAGACGCCGGCGGCGAATCTGTGACCTTTGTCCACGAATCAATCCACAGATCACAGGCGCACCGTAGCCTAAAGACGGATCCATACGGATCCCGGGTTACAGACGATCTGTTCCACCCCTTGTTGAACGTGTCGTCATTTTTCACCCCGCCGAGGAACATTTTGGCACAATTGTCTCTAATCTCGTTAGCTGTGATCTTAAAAGCTTTAGGGAATCACTTTTCTTGGTATCTATTGCTCTGAAGTTGCTCACATTGGCGACACAAAAATACGATGTTACAACAGAAAAACTTCACTCAACCCCCTAAAATCCTGGTAAAGGAGGCAGCGTGCGCCGCTGCAAGTAGGTCACTGCACAAGTGCAAATGTTATTGTGTTGCATTTTTCATCGCCTTCAAAATAATGCCGCATATCTTTTCTCACGTATTGTACGGCCCTCCTATAGCGCTCACATCCACTGACATCAATTACACTGGTTCAGGCTGACTGCATATTTCTTCACCTATGTCCAACCTCATTGCACACCCAGAAATATATACACATAAACACGCACCTCCTGCATCCCTTACGCCCTCACAAACCAATCAGTGACCCCACTTGCGAGCATGCCAAGACAGTGGATGCACACTGGGGACTTTATTAATTCACGGGCTGGCATAGGGAACCTCCATTGGGAGAGCACAACACATGGACATGTCAAGTAAAGCCGCTGACACCGAAAGCCAGGGGTTTCAGCCTTGCAAACAAGGTAACAAGCCAGCAAGAGACAAAGAGACCTGTAAATAAAAGAGGGATGAGTCGGAGCAACCCCTGAAAAAAAGGCGAGAAAGACACTAAATGCAAAAGACAGTAAGATACATTACTATAAATGAATGAACAAGGACAGATTAATTAAAGATGATGACAAGGATAAAAAACAAGCGCAGTGCTTGAATATGCAACCGTGGCTTCTCTTTGTATGTACGGTAAAATAAATAGTGCATGGATTTGGTTGTAAAACACAGAACACAATGGTGGTCCACAGGGCTGGAGGCATTTCCCACCCCCCAGTAGGTTATAATATCACAGATCTGTTCAATTGTTCGGGGTGTTTTGTCCATGGGGCACACCAGGAGACTGCTTATAAACACTTGTTGTTGTGAATTACAGAGACGGGCAAAAAGGTCAGCGGCCTTGAAATGTGATGTGATGTGGTGACATTTCCAGAGAGTGGTGGCCTTGAGAGGATTGCAATAGAAAGTTACAAGTTGTGCGATTTCAGCCACATCGACGCCACAAAGTCGAAACTATCCTGGACAAATAACACGCGGACTACAAAATGTCAGTGTGAATCGTTTGGTTCAGCGTTTGCTTTTCGAAATTACTTTTGCAATACTTTTTTCGATACTGACAAGATAAAAAACAGAGCACGCTTGTGTCTCCTCTTCTTTAATTGCTTGCAAATCCTGTTGAATTCATTGAAATTTTAGAAAAACATCCACCCCTTTTAATCCAGTATTTTGTCGAGGTCCCTTTGGCAGCAATTACAGGATCCTCGAGACTTGTTCTCAAAGTGTTTGAGCTTTGTACACCTGGATTTGAGTAACTTCGCCCTATTCTTCTTGGCAAATCCTCTCCCCCAGGTGACTTGAAAATCTCTGTGCTCTTCTACAGATGGTTTCAAGGTCTTAGCCTGTCTTAAGGCTTTCCCTCTGCCAATCAGGGATATTCTGATAAATGTGGCAAAGCCAAAAAATCTCTGATTCTGCCCTCGTACCTGTAGGACACTCCTGCATTTTTTAGGCTTTCTTTTGTATTTAACAAGTTCAGGTCAGTTTCTCCAGTGGTCTGGAGGCTGTACCATGAACTATAAGCACTCCTGCTTCTCAAAGAATCCTTCCCCGAGCTCAGGATGATTCATGTATTCACCAAAAGTCATATAATATCCCGCTTTTCATTTCATTTCTTCTTTTTAATTTACCTGATATGCGCTTCGCAATAACTCCAGATCGCACTTCTACACATGAAGATTTACCATGAGCCCTCCTCTTATTGAGAGCTTTTAGAGAGCGTGAGAATCAAGGTAAAGTGAACCATCAAACCTCTCATAACTCAAAATTTATGGAGCCCACAATATTAAAAAAAAACATTGTGAATGAGAAGCTGAAGGATGCATCCATTCACAGCATCACTTTGCACAAGAATAACATAAAAGGGGTGGCATGAATAAGTGGTTTTTGGTTATGTTGCTTGACACGTGCACCCGCTCGCTTGAGTGACACACAGTAATCACATTTGTTAAACAGAGACCACATCCTCCATTAGCTGTTTAAAAGCCAGAGTAAAGGTCCAGGACATTGTAATGCGTATTGATGAAAAGTTAAACAAGACCGTTCAACCCCTCGACTACCCTGAAATTCGATTTCATGTTGAGCTGAGCAGGGGGCTCCTCTGAATCCCAACGTTGTCTGTTGGGACAGCAGCCGGTGTGTTTCTTCCTTACCTCAGTACGCCCTTAATTGCTTCTCGAGCTCCGTTCAAATCCTAGCCTCAGGTTTGATTGTGATCAGTCGCTGTAATTGGTTCGAAAGAAAACGAGATGCATGTCTCCCTTGAGAGATTTTTCCCAACAATGCCGAAACATTGACTTGACAAACAGCGAGTTTCACTCGCCGGCTGCCTGCTGTGGCTCAATAAATATGTTTAAATAGGCAAATAGTTTAGTTTAACTCATCCATCTCAAACCCCTTTCACAATGTGCTGGAAATCTTGATGAGTATATTAGCAGGAGGCGCGGTAGGAACATTTTCTTGCTATCAAAAGCATTCTTCAAAATAAGGGACCACAAAAAATCTGATCAAGAAAACCCAGCGCCCCACCTGCTTCTTTTCACCTGCATATTTTTCCAGATAAAGAACAGAGGAGTCATGAAGAACACTGAGGTCGGAAGCAGAGTCACAAGAGAGGTCGATTTGGCTGAAAATCGTGCCGTTTGAAAGGCCGGGGAAACAGCTGCAGAGACACAGGGGCAGGTGTGACAGGAAAAGCGAAGGGAGATGGCAGAGAACATCTGCTTAAGTGCTCTCCAGCTCACGCAAAGCGATGAGCGACTGGGCTTGGTGGGGAGTTAGTGGCTTGTGAAACGGAAATCCAGCAGAGCATGATAAAACAAACCTTTGACACAAGGTTTTTTACACAGGTGTGAACCTCTGAACACTCTTTTTCAGTGTTCAATACATTTTTCAAACAGCTTGTTTTTTTCTCATGCCCCCCCAACGATGTTACACGTGTGTCTTACACGTATTAACACGTCTGATCATCTTCCTGTTTCTTTCAGGGGGGAAAACAGACATGAAAGAAAGATGCACGTACAGATGGAGCTGGAGGTGAGTGAGCTATTAATAATTACTCACACCGCATCCTTTGCTCTCATCAACACATGCTCTTGGTAGCACAGTACCTTTTTCTCTGTTGGGGCTCCAGGAAAGGAAGAAAAACACAATGAAAAAAGCCTTATTGCTTTTCCGCCTTTTATAAAGCATAAATGTCGATAAAGAACTTTGTTTTTCTGCACCTCTGGATATAAATATTATCATCAATAACGCATACCTCTCGATGGAAAGGCAAGAGCATGAACTGTGTTTGAACCTTTGGTTTTAATTGTTTTTCACCGGTTGTGTTGCGCCTCGTTCGACTTTTCCGGCCCGCGATTCTCCACATTTTGTAAACAGACGAGGACAAACAACTTGCGAGCACTTGGAAAAAGTTGAAGGTGAAGGTTGAGTGGAGAGGTCGGTCATTATTTACTTCCCCCCACCTCTCCACCACAGCACAGTCCAATAATGTGATTGTTGTCGTCGGGCAATGGAGGCAGGAGGCTCCGGGAATGAAATACTGCCTACTTTCAATCACATGTAATGGGTCATAACTGTGAAGCTCAAACACCTCACCGGCTTGATTTAGTGCTGACAGGGATTAAAGGAATGAGAGAGATTTATTGTGACTTTATTGGACATAAATAAAGCGGGTTGTGTGCTAACTGAGACACTTTCTCATTATGTCTTCTATCAGTGTTGACTTTGCAGTTGATGAGGAGTATTTGTGGGTGGACTGTGCACATACATGCAAAGCAGTGAGTTCAGAGCGTGTTTGTCAATAGGCTCTGGATGTATCATGAAGGAGGGAAAGCAACAGAGTAGAGGAAGCCGACTGTTGAGAAAATGTAATACCAAAAGGTAAGCGATATGAGACGGCAAGATTAAGCGGTCATTTTGTTGTTGAAGCTTTTCTGAGATGACTGAAAATATATCTCTGGCTCTGTCCGCGAGTACTTACACTGCAGTACATTTAATTATACCTATGAGTTTCAGCAGAAACCCGAGTGTCTCCGTGGACCAAACAATCATCAATCATGCATAAATGCCACATCTGAGCGGGAACGGCAAAGAAACACCGTGTCGCACCTCAAGTTATAGACCGTCTCCTGTCACGGCTTTCACTGTGTAATCTCCTGTGTTGATGTGACTTTACACCGACAGAGTTATGCAGCTATTCACATTCTTTGATTCAGTTGGTTTTATTTATTTTTTCTTCAGATTTCACCTGAACGTTCTGCGGCGCGTCGACATTGAAATATTGTGTAATTTGAACCTGACATCTTGAGAGGTTTAAAGCCTTCAATGCTGTAAAGAAATATTTCTCTTTTTGAATGACTTTTACAGCATTCTGATGTTGATGTTCACCCATACTTACATTCATAAAGTGTACGGCATCGGATTTATGCCACTATTGAAAATGGCAAGCTCTCTTCAGAGAAAGCTACACTATTACTGAATTCCTTAAATTACCTTGCTGAAAAATCGTCTTGGGGTCAGTTTTTTTTCCATAAACTCCTCATGAAACACAATTCATGGAGACGCATAGAAATGAAAATAACTTTTGGAAAGTCATGTTACTTTATTTTTAGTCGAGCGCAGCACTCAGACTGTTGGTCCTGGCCTGCTCGGGTACGACACATCTGGCTAATTGTATGCAGGGAGCGCCGCAAAAGTGCTCAGTCTGTCTTATTTGTCAGTTTGACCTGCAGTCCAAAAATACCCACTAAAAGGTGCACTGTGATTACAGAGTGCACGGTTTTATCCTCGCGACTCATTATTGAAGAACTTGTATCAGCAGCTTGTCGGTTGGCTGGAACAGAATGAGACGGGAAAAGTGTCGGCGCCTGACAATGAGAGATCCAGACCGGGATAATTAATCTTGTGGAAGTGCTGGCAGATTGATTAGCCAAAATAGATTGCAGGTGATATGGAACGAAGTTGTTGCAATGAACCATAATGTCTGCATTATTTCATTTAGTTCCGCCTAATGTACCAGAACTATGGCACCTTCATGTTACCTGGCATGGAAAATTAATTGAAGGCTCCCTCGGACTCATGCATCATGGTTTGAATGTGTTACTCCCGACTGAAAGTCACATTTATTAACTTCACAGGGAGAAGTGAGCGTGTTCGAGGCTCGTGCCTGACCCTCACCTCAATTTGACGTTTTTTTTAGAGTTGGGTTAACCTTTGTTCAACATGATATATTTCTTTTAAATGGTTCACTTTTAGGTTCGCACAGTGGTGTAGTTTTTAGCGCTCCTGGCTGGATGGGGCTTCTCTGTGGGGACTTTGCATGCTCTCTAAAACGTTCATATGAGGCGGTGACTTCAAACTATAGTGTGTGTGTGTGTGTGTGTGTGTGTGTGTGTGTGTGTGTGTGTGTGTGTGTGTGTGTGTGTGTGTGTGTGTGTGGCCTTTGTACTCGACCTGTTCAGGAGTGTATCCTGCCTTTCCTCAATGTCGACTAGAAATGGCCACAGTGCCCTGTGAGCCAAAAGTAGTGAATTTGTACAGGAGATGATGACCTGAGTGCAGGAGGTGTACATGATAATAGAAAGTGTGTTGGGCAACTTTAAAGACATGCACTGCATGGTACCAGTACTGCTAAAACTTCAAAAACTTTCTATGCGATTTCATTATGAAGTAAGTGTTTGGCATGCTTCTGAATACAGCAATTTAAGCCCCACATACAATAGATTTTCATTATTTTTGTGTGTAGTATCGCTCTGCCAAGTGATGGTATAAAAAGCACAAGTCTCGCATCCCTCCATCCATCCTCTACACCCACGTTATTTATTTAGAGACATGGTGCCCGGGGCCTATCCGGGCTGATATGGGTCGGAGGAATAATACATCCTGGACTGCTCATCAGTCCATCGCAGCAGCATGTCTTATAAAGGCATGCAGCCACGGGGAGGCCCATTCAAACTGTACTGCTCAAATCTGTGTCTTTATGTTGTGAAGTGAGAGCATTAACAGATTCACCTTCTTATTACCCTGCTTCCTTTCAAACGCAATGCTGAAAACACGCTGAGAGAAAAAAATAATACAGGCATAAAAAGAAAGTCTTTTGCATGCTTCGCTGTAGCTTCTGCTGCTTTGAAAAACTGCAATTAAGAAAGTCTAATTTATGAGCTCATTTATACAAACCAGTGGTTATTAACTATGACAAAAGGAACCAGCTTTCTGGAAATCAGTGGAACTGTGTTAATTAGATGAGATGTGTGCGGAGAAAACTGATGAAAACTAACTGCAACCAATTAAAATTTTCATATTCACATACGCTCAGTCAGTAAATGGTCTCGTTTTCTACCCAACTGATTCTTGGGAGCCCCCCCCCCCCAAAGTGTCCTGGGACCTCCGTATTCTTCTGAAATCCATCTTTTTTAACGACACTCTTTTCTTTACTGAGATGTTGCTGTACAACACATAGCATCTGCATATACACATGTACTGTACAGAACACATCACACACATCTCTCTCTCTCTACTCTCCAGCAACATCACACACATTCCTCATAGCCTGATGATTTCATGCTTTACAGCCTTAAGACGAGGCAATTATGATCCTGTATTCAGCCTTCCCTATTCAGATCAATACTCAGTTTACATGGCCACGGTCCAGTGACTCTGATACGGGGCGATGGCACAGGTCCATTGAGATAGAACACCTTTGTCGTGCGTTTCCCTGTGGTTTATCTGGCTTGTCAGGGAGACAATGTCAGTGGAATATGTGAGGCGGAGCTGCTGGGGGGGGCGGCTCTGTCCTTTGGTGGGACACAAAAATCCCACCTACAGCTCGCGTAGTAACACATCCCATGTAAATTGTCATCTTTATCGCTCAACACAAGACCATTGATGGTGACCAATCAAATGAATTTCAATTTTTTTGGACATG
>JAUESE010000008.1:10170007-10189401 GCA_032274725.1 Malacoctenus triangulatus
GTAGAGGTGGCCAGCTTTAACTGGTCTTCTGTTCAATGGTATTCCAGCCATATTGCAACAAACAATAATTAATCATTTTCTATCAGACTGAATCAGATCACAGAATTCCTAAAGTAATTGGATTAGAAATTAAGGGGAAAATAAATAATGAATTGCTGTTTAACTTGTTTGCAGCAGCAACTTCAATGTCTGATTACTTGAATTAAAAAAAACAACAAAAAGCCACAAGGGATGATTGATTACCATCTAATGTTTTCTCACATTGTTTCAAACAATTGCTTGAAACCCCCCCCCCCAAAAAAAAAAAACAGATTAGAACACTTGTTTTTCCCAAAACTGCAATTTAATTTGTTGAACAAGAAGCATTCAATTGTTAAACACCCACAGACTCATAATTAATCTGATACAAATCAAACTATCATTAGGCCAAGTGTCATTAAGAATTCCACCTGTATGTGACATTTGGCTGAATCGTAATTGATTTGGGCATGTTCCGTATTTGTGAGTGAGGGTAAACAGATGAAAATCAAAGCAGCCAGACGCAAACAGGGAGCATCTGCCAATCTGACATTTCGTTGGCTGCCTGTCTAACCACCCATAAAGGTCTGTTTGTTTGCATGCCGTTCTTTTTTTTCCCTGCATTGCTTTGTCCGCGCAGAACTGATCGACTGTAGGGAGCCCCGAAGGCTGCACACACACACACACACACACACAACTCTTGGTCCCCTGAAATTTAGTTTAAAAAGTTGATATTAGAATGCAAATGTATGCTTTGTGGATGAAAAAGGGAAGAAAATTTCCCTCCGAGTCGCAAAAGTCTTACAAGACAGACACGGCACTAAAGGCAGCTGCTCCCTGTACTGTGGCTATTACAAATTTTAAAGCTGCAAACAGCTTAGTGGCGCTTGTGCCGATAAGAAGTGCTCTCAATAGCATAAAGTACAGAACATGCCTCCCAAACATATTTCATGTCTTTGAAAGAACACATTTGGAAAATCTTTTGGAAACACAATACCGTAGCTTTAAATAGCTTGAAAAAGCTGCACATGTATATTTGAAAACGTGAGGAATGTGTCCCAAAACAAGCACTCAAATCTCAATAGGTTTTGATAATTGAACGCAAGGTTATAAATAAAGAACTTTTTCAACAAGGAAGCATCGTTCACACTTCTACTTATTGTAAACAAGTGACTAAAACCAAGTGTTAACACACTGGCCTCTGCTTTTTAAAGGCCTTTCATTGCGTGACACCAAACACTTCTCTTATATATCACATCAATAATCAATGTGTATATCTTTGAAAAAATGCCCCTGGCCACCACAGCCGTGTGTGAGGGGTGGGGGGAGGGGGGCGCCTGTAGAATTACCAAGCAGTGGTGGTTGGCTGCAAGTTGGAGTCCAGGGTGGAGGCTGGAAGTTCTCCTAGATGATACCAGACCGCCCCTCCACAGCCTCCTGGAAAGACAGGCGTAGCTGCAGAAACCGGCTGGCGTATTTCAGTCACATTTTGTTGCCGTTTTGTGTTACCTCCTCCCGTTTCTTAAGATCATTTTCCAAACCGAAGTTGTTTTCCTCGACGGCCTTGTTTTTCTTGTTCGTTCCCTTGTTTTTTCGGCCCCTACAGCCTCTCTTTCCATCGCTTCTCATCCTCCCTCTCTTGGCTCCTCTCTTAATCTGCCTTTCCCAATGTTGCCGCTCTCTCTTTCCCACCTCAGTATGCCTAATGACATCCCAGCTTCCTCCAAACATGGAGTCCACTCCGTAATGGCCTGGACCATAATGAGCTCATTTAAGGAGTGGAACAGAGGGTGGCCATTGCAGCTCTGACAGACACCCATTTAGGAGCAGTCTACTGAGGTCTGTGCACTACGGGGCCCCTGTCAACCAGTCAACTGGCTATCCAGCTATCTATCTCTTCTTCTCCTCAAATCTCTTTCCTCATTTTCACACCAGCTTGTAAAATTCTTCAACACGGTTAATTAAATGTGTTTTTTTCCAGGCTTTTTTTTTTATTTTTTTTATTACCCTTCCTGTTGGTTAAACTTGTCACTCTTTAACACCACCACCAATCATTTTCAGCTCTCTTTCCATCCATATGAGGGCAGGTGATCCCAATTGTTGAGCTCAGTCCCACTCAGTCATATTCCAAAAGGAGCTCCCCAACGAACGAATGAACCTCTCGTCATGCTGATGAGGAGTAATGGCCGGTTTTATTGTGGGATTAATCTCAATGAGGCTGTTGTCCGTTGGCTACCGAAGAAGTCTGCCATCCATCACCTGTTAAAAAAGGAGTTGGTGAGGGGGGGCTGAGATGATAACCTCTCTGAGCCTCAGCAATTACTGGGGGTTTCAGGCTGCCTTTCAAGCTCTCATTGATCTCTGATCATTGCGAGTGCATGTGAGTCTCTTTCTACCTCTGCAGCTTTCTGGACAGATATAGCTCATATTGCCCGGCGGTGATTTTATCTCACAACACCTCTGTTTTTTATTCCCACCCTCAGCTGTCATCATCCGTACTCCCTCACTTGTGTGCTCCACAATTAATTGTAGTTTGATTGCTTGACGTATGGTTTTCTTTCTTGTTGATTGACCAAAAGTGTTTATTGTAGACGGTGGAAAATTAAGTAAAGTTTGATGGAGGACGACTTCATGTTCATGTTGGAAATTGTTGGTGTTGATCACAGTCCCAGTTAGTTGTATGTTTGAATTGTCAGCGGTACTGAAACTGGTAGTTGTTTTTAACCCACAACTGTGAGGACGATGTGGGAAAAATATTGGAAAACGGGGTGTTTGCACATTCATCAGTTTTTGAGCAGTGCTGGCACTCAGTTGGATTAAAGTTTATATCCACCTGCCAAACGCTAGTCCAATATTTACTCTTCTTTTTGCGCTGCTTTGTTTTTCTTTTTACAAATCCTGTGGGAAATGCCTGACATTTCAAAAGATAAATATATTTACCAGCTTTCTTTGTTTTTTTTGTGCATTCAGGCCTTTTTTTTACTGCTCTTGTCACTGAAAACAGCTGTGCGAGGCGAGGTAAGTGATGCTGCAGGAGGAAGCGCTGAGTTGGGTGATTTGGCAGCGGCCCAGTAAACAGATGATCTGAACCATTGTTGGGATAATATATTGATTAAAGTAGTTTGAATTATTACTTTCTTTTGCTAAAGTGATTCTTAACATTGTGAATCTTTTGATTCAGGCAAAACCAGAAAAAAATTACATACTTTCTGGTATTTAATTAAATCTTTTTTTCCACCCTAAATTGTGCTTGATGAAAGCCACTTTTGATCAAATCACCCCTGAACGGCTCATCAAACGCTTCCTGCCCCTTGTTAACAAAATGCTGAGCTATTTCAGATCTTATCAAAATCAAAGGTTTGTTGTGTGAGCTCAACAGAATTCATCAAACAAAAAAGAGAGACATTTTCTCAGAAACTGTGAAGAACATGAGCTAAATTTGCACTTGAGGAGTGATTGGTGGATCTTGATTTCTTTTGAAAGTTACTGAAAGAAAGCGCTTATTACATCCACATTACATGCTACAAAAACAGACTTGCATAAATACTCAGGCACACAGAACACTGGGCTGTAGTTTCCAAACATTGTTAGGGAGTCTGTGCTGACAGGTTGCCACCTGACTCACAAACCCCTTTACCTGGGGTGAGATCCCCCTCTTCTCCAGATCCTTCCCAAGATCTCCTTTGGCAAGTTTCTCAGCATGCCTCTCATCCCCCTCAGGACTTTCCCTACTTTATGGGTTTACCTCTGTGTTTTCCTCTTTCTTACCTCTCTTTATCTTGCCTCTCGTTCACAGTTTTCTCTTCCCTCACTTCTGCTTTTAGCCATCGCTGAAATCCTAATACCTACTTTGCCAGGCTCGCCTCGCGCTTCCACTCCCTCTCTTGCTCTGTCTGGGTTGCTGTGGTTTTATTACTCTGGCAGCAGCAGTATGATATCGACCTCCCTCCACCTTCAAGTAAGCCTCTGCTAATAGAGAGACAGAGCAGTCGAATGACCAGGACCAGGTGGGCCGACCTCGGTCTTGCAGTAACAGCAGGGGGCACTCTTCAGCCTTCACTGCCATTTGTTGCTGTCGCTGGCGGCCTGTGCATGAATGGAGCGGGCAGAAAGAGAACAACAATGCTGCAGTTTTGTCGCTGTTATTTAATGTGCTTTATCTGTGTGTGCATGCATGAGTGTGTTCTCATGCATGGCAAGTCTGTGTCCTTTGCTGTACATGAGAAAAGGGCAAAGGCGTAGTGGGGGAAAAGGAGAAGATGCTGTTGATCTCATTAATATGGATGGCCTGCTGTGTGTGTGTGTCTGAGTGTGTGTGTGTGGGGTGTCTGTGTGTTGTGTGATCTTAAGCACACGTGCCTTGCTCATTGATGACATCTAAGGTCATGTTGGAAGCTGTGGTGAAGTCAAGTGGGTGTATATTGGCCGAGGAAATATTCACTCATTACACATTGGGGCGAGTTAATGTGGAGCATCTCGCCGAACAGTCGATTCGTCGATTAGTCTTGTGTTACCTACAGAGGGAGCTTAACCTTTACATATTTGATGGCTGACACCTCCTGAAAAAGGTCACATGATTTTGCTCTCATTTCAATTTTACACATGAGCATTAAAAGGGATTTGGTGAACGAGAGTGGCATTTTGAAAACACATTCGGGCTGTAATCCATTTTTAGCCTCTTTCCCTTTTTTTTTAATCACTCACTTGATCGCATCCGTCAACGTAGTCCCCCGCTTCACCTCAAATACAAGAGTACCTTTAAAACCTGTGTGTTTTAGTGGTCAGAAATGATTGGCAGACTGTGTGGAGTCATTAGACATGTTGACGGGTTACTTTTTCTGACTGAAGTCTGAAGGGAAAATTTGAACATCATACTGACTGCTTTGAATTGGAAAGGGAATTTAGGGCAAGGATAGATTGATCTTCAGACAGGCAAACATCCAAAATAAAGCAGGTCTTGAAGGCACGATTCAAATTGTAACAGAATCTATCACCAAATCTGACATAATTTGGTAACAGTGCCTTTTTGCAGATGACATTGTTCTTTTTCATATAGGTGCCTCTACCACACACTGAAGTGATTATTGGGGGAGAGAGAAGCAAGTAATGTGTGGATTAGCGCGCCCAAGTCTTTGGTTCGTTCTAAGAAAAACATGACGTGGCCTTTTCGCCAAGTGGATTTGGGTCTTAGTCGAGGGAGCTGCATGGAGGGATTGTGAGGTCGGCCATAGGCTAAGACAAGAGGCAGCAGTGTTGCATTCACTGTGTCCAAACCTTGTCTGGAAGGGCAAAACTCTTGCCTTCAGTGTTGATCTAAATCCCTCTCCAAACCAATGAGAGTGGGTTTCCTCCTGGGATTACGGATACATGTGGTCAGAAGGAGGTTGTGGGTCTCAGTGGCTGAGATGAGGTGAGGACCTGGTCCTGGGAAACCTCACAGTAGATCAGCTGCTCCTCTGTGGTTTAAAGGGAATATTGGAGGTGATTTGAGCATTTAGGTCAGGTTCTCTCTTTTGGCTTTTGTTGGAGTTTCAGCGCTTTTATCAAACCCAAGTGATTCCTCAAAGGTTGCTCGGTACACAAAAGTATTCACAATTTGCCTGACAAAATAATAGATTAGAAGAAATTAAACAACAAAATGTCATTGAGAATACATTGTCCTAACATTAGGGACCTGCTCGCCCCACTTTCCCTCCACATGAAACTCGATATGAAGCTGAACTGGGTGCCTTCCAGCCACGGCACCAGAAACAACAATATCTCAAAGGCACTCTCTGTTTTGTTTGGTTTTTTTTGTTCTCCTCCATCACGATAACCCTTATCACAGTACTTTCGGACTTTTGTGATTACACTTTGATTTCTCACGTCCGCTTTATTGTTGCTTAGGCTGCACGTCTACACTCGATTAATTTGGGAAACAAATTAGGCTAATCGCTGTCAGGTTCATCACTTTTTATGACCTCATCATTATGTGAGAGGCGCCTCTAATTGTGACGGGATCAAGGTGTTTCTCGTGTATTACAGTTTTATAGCTGCTAGAAAGTTCACTCTGGTATTTTGAAAGTGGGCCGCCTGCATACTGCATGAGCAAGTGCTGACACAAAGCTGTACATGAACTCTCTGTGGTTTCTATGCAAGGCCTCTCTTGCTTTTAGGCAGTCGTCTCCAGTCGTATGTATCTGAGAGGATGGCGACGACAGGAGAGGAAAAAAGAGCTAATAGAAAAACTTGGGCCCAGCCTGAAGCCGCTCACACACAGGAGGATTTATGTCAGTGTGTAGTCATGGCTGCGTGTGCACCATCATATGGGCTCGTGCTGTAAATAGTGGTACACAGCATGTGTGTATGTATGGTTAACTTCAAGTGACCTGCTCGCGTCCCCACTCGAGCTGCAACATGGCACATCCGTGCCTCTCGTGGAGCCTGGAGGAGGAGCTTAGCACGAGGGAGTCGGTCATTCCTCGGTCAGATCCGTCTTGCTAAAGCTGTTTGCATAATTTTATGCAGATTTACCCTTGTTTTATTAAGATGTAAAAAAAAATCATGTCACAGTCAGAATCGATGCTCTTTGCAAACTCTTCGAGATAATAATATTGATAATCATAAGAAGAGTGAGGGAATAATTGATTTGATGTATTTATGATGAATAAGTGATGAGCATATTTTTGAATTTTATGTCAGGTGATGCAATTTTTTTAAAAAAATGTATTTTGTTTTTTCAGCATCAAATGTAATTTTTGTCGTCAGTGTCTCAGCAATGGAAAAAGTCTCCACCAAACTTATATGTAATATCATTAAAATTAAACACGCATTTGTGGCACCAGAAAGAAGGCACATAATTGGTCTTCTGTGCGCACATATGGCTGTGCTAAACATTTTTGTCATGTGGTACGAGGAGTTTAAGTACTTAGAAACAGTTCTGTAATGGAAAGGTCACAGACAAGAGAGCAGTGGGGATATCCACAAAAATGGCAATAATGACTGAAAAGTTATGGGAAAAAAATTTCTTCTAGTAGCCTTTTTTTTCACACCCATCTGGATCTCGTTTTGATTCCTAATTAACCAGTGAGGATTTTTTTAAAACCGCGGTCCCACTGGCGACCGAGCAGCTGCACTGGAGAGAGTGTGAAGTTTCTTCTTCAAGGTCACCTCAGCAATTATCATTCCAGAAACAATCAAGTTGTGTGTTTCACCCTTGAACTTCTTCAGGATGAGCTCTGAATGCTTTGAGCATGGAGGCTGTAGATCTACTGCAAGTCACTTTGCCTATTTGAAAAAACATTATTAGATGTAGTCCATTTCATTGAAAAATGCAAATAATATACGTGCTCACTCAAATTGATTGATCACAGAGAAATGACTTGGCGGATACTGAAAATGCGATTCGAAAAGAGTTCTCACCTACCTTATGCAACCTTCAGCTGCCCCGAGGTGGCTGTCAACCTGTAGCCGTCTTCGCCCCTGAACTGTTGAGCAGACAGTGTAGTTAAATGCCAGAAACTGCTGTAGGCCGTTGTGTGCGTGCATGTGTGAGTGCGCGCACCCTGGCCCCGGTGCTGTGCAGGTAGGGCAGGAAAATGCATTATTGATAGTGTTTGAGGTATGCAAAGCAAAGCAAGGAACCTCTTTGATCTCTCATAGACACCGTGTCGCCTGCAATCTCCCTCAGATTCAGTCGTGTGCCCACAGCACCGGGAGGCAAGACACACAAATTTCTCCTTGATCACTTCTCCCTTTTATCTTTTCCCCACTTTCTTCCTTTTCTTCCTCTGTTCAGGAGATACTGCCCGAAGAGCAGTTGTTTTGGTATTTGTCTTGCGATGTCATTGGCAAAGAGAAAGGAGGCGAGGGAGGGAGAGAGAGAGCGAGGGAGAGAGAGAAAGAGAGAGAGCGAGAGAGAGAGGTGTCGGGAAGAACGGTTATGATTCCTCCAGTAATTGTGGAACGATTGAAAATTGAACAGGGGAATTTGCTGCCAATTAACTGTATATTCATAAGGTACTCTTATCACCGGAATTAAATTTACATGCAGAACGATGCAGCATGTGTCGGAACAGGGGGCATAATTGCAAAGCTCGGCCAAGTGAGTTATGCAAATGGTGCTCATTTCCCCGCAAATTTGATGTGACTTTGCCTGTGCCCATATTCATACAATGCCTTAATAACTTAAACATAAGGTAGGGCCAGTGTAATTGCTCGGTTTGACTAAAGTTTCGAGTGCTTTTCGGTGGGGGGAAAATAAAAACATGTTGCCTAAACCGAAAGCAGAAAGACAAACGAAGTGACGATAAACGACATCAGGAAAAACTCGAAGCTATTTTGGTTCCTTTAACCTTGTTTATGAAAGCTGGTGTTGGGATTTGCAAAGCTAAACAGCTGCATGAGAGATAATCAAACCTAAACTCACACACATGTCGACGGAGTGAGATTAGTAATGCAGATGCCACCAGCGACACCTGTGGCCCTCCTGCGTGAACGCGCCTGCAGGTCAGAGAGTTTTACCCACACGCGGGCAGTGAAGAGATCAAGCTTATCCATTGTGGCAGTCACTTTTAAGTCCTTTTCGAAACTGGGTGGTTCAATTTACCACCGTCGCGTCCACCCCGGCCCCCGCCGCCCCGTTCCAATCGCACACCCCCTCACTCTGGCACGCACACATTCACACGGCTACACGCACACTCCTTTGATAGGCTGTTGGACAAACCATTGACCTTCACTTTGCAATCTCTGAGGTCGATCAGTAGGCCATTCTTCCATGTAATGTTTACATCTCTGTGGGCTATTTGGCCACAATGGGGAGATTGCCTTTGGTCAACAACCTGTGTCTACAATGGTCATTTTCCCTGGTTTGGCTCAAGGGGAGAGGCCGTCAGAGCAGCCCGGTGCCGCGTCACTTTTTGCTGCTTATTGAAAGGAGTTAAACATTTGGGAATACATTACTGCGACTGTTTTTTTTTCCTTTCAGACGCAACATGTCTCTCCTTTTACTTGTGCTGTCTTCTGCAGAGTTGTAACGACACAACATAATTTGTTTGTAACTTTGTAAACTGATTGTGGTCAAAAAACGAGGCTACAAACAATGTCAGGAACTTCATTGTAAACCACAGGTGGTCTCCAAGGAAAGGAGTAGAGTTCAGTTCTCTGTGCCAATTAAGAAGGAAATACCAATATTGCTCCTTGTCTGGCTCCCTGATCTAATAAGACAGAGTCATGTAAGCAAATGTTGCATGCTATTGTAATTAGCGTAGATTTAATCCAAATAACGAGTAATGAATAGTTTCATTAGATTAATTCCTAATGATTAACTGGTTATCTTTAATCACAGCTGATGTTTAACAAGAACTCAAACTAATTCACAAGATTAAAACTGACGGTCGGTATTTCCGGAGACGTCTGGAACGAAACCTGGACGTTTCAACTGCTGCTTTAAATCTGGGTTTTTTACTGTTAAATCCTAATAAAAGTTTAAAATAAATGAAATTCCATTTTGGTGATAAGTATTTTTTTCTCTCCTTACAGTGCTTTCTTGAATTGCTCGTCAAGCTGAATTATACTTTGTTCTGTTGCTGTTCATGTGAACCCACAGTGAAGCCTTACATCACAGCCCCGATCACACTGAGTAACGCCTGCAATTTGTAGCTATAATGTACCTCTGGTACAGCTTGTAACACACATACAGACTCACACTGTGCTGGGAATACATGATGTATTAAGTATAATCTCCTACAGCTTTATAAATGTGTGTGAACGCATTCAATGTAATCAGGATTTCAGCTGATGGTGACGCAAAGACGTTTTTCTCTCGAGCAGAACACATGGAAAGCTGAGATAAAAGCAGTAATCAAGTATCGCAAATGTCCAGAAAAAGCTCCTAACGGGAGGCCTAATTACTCACTCTCATCTCAGTTATTTCACATAAAATGTACTGAACGGAAGAAGAAGAAAAATAAAAATTCTCTACAGCATTTCCTGTTGATTTGATGCCATAAATCTTGTTTGACCGGCATGTTTAAAACAAAAATATGCCACACCATGCCGTGGGATCAAGGTCAGTAACATCCCCGTTGATAGAAACCCATCTTTACTCAGCAGATCTGTTACCAAAGGCACAAGATTACACACTAGTGTGGGCGTAAGCATAAATCAGCACATGAAAGCCGCCAAAAAGCCCCCTCCACATGCCCAGATCAATCATGATACATGCAGTATTGACAGTAGACAAAGTCAGGCCCACCGACCTCGGCAGAGCCGTGCACACGCATCCGAAATGAGCAATGACGGGTCAAAGATTTTGGATTGAAATCATGCTGATAATAATCTGTCAAAGTTTTGTTCCTTCTCGAGAGGAAAAGTTGCACCCGACGTCCCCACAATTTTAACACGAAGGTGAAAACAGCCACTTTCCGTACTTTCTCCGCCTTTCTGAGGACTCATGAATACAAAATTACGTGGGACAGTATATGTTGGTGTGCTCTCAGATGTGCGAATGTGGGGTGGGTTCGAGGGATGCCAGTTTGCCAGTTGGCTCCGCGGGGAGCAAGCCGAGAGCAGGTGTATTGCTCCGTCCCGCAGTCCTGCCAGGACACAGAGCCGCACTGTGCCAGCGACGTCTGCCTCTCAGCACCCCTTACCTCTCCCTCCATCTCCACTGATATCTCTCTCTCCCCTCACTTTCAACCCTCTTTATTGCCAATTTACCTCCTGTGTCTCTGCCTCATCCTTTTTCCTTTCCATCCACTTTCTTCCCACTCCAATTCAACCCCTCCACCCTCCACCCACACTCTCAAACGAGCTCACTTTCTTACTCTTCATATCCTTCATTTGCATTCCCTGCCGATGCCCAAAACTCACCAAGTGTCCTGGGGACTTTCTCTGGGCGCTTTTATCACTCATAACGAATTCTACTATATTATTGTTACATTATTTATCGTTAATAGAGCTGTGGTATTAATCCCTGGAGGAAACTATTTTTTTCTTCATTATTTTTCTCGGTGGCACATTTCAAATACAGCCAGAGGAAGACGAGAAAATAAAAACAAATTTGACTCCAGCTTGAACCCGTTTTGTTTGTTTTAGAAATGTCTCCTTACGCATTGTCCAAATGCCAGATTAAACCATTATTTAGCAGAATCCAGTCTGCTTATTTAAACCTGTACATGTGCATTTTTATTAAGGTGGTGTTCTCACTTGAGGTGCAACTCTTAGTGGGAAAATTATGCATGCAGTTTTAATTCACTTTACATCAACTTTTTTTTGGGATGTTTAATGTGAACTGAACAGGTGCGAGTGTGCTGCACCACATTACTTTACATTACAAACTATTTAGGTATTGGCGCTTTATCTTCAAGTGTAAATGTAAATGTATGCAGGGGTTGAACCAGCGCCACTCGGTCCTCCATAAAGTCCCCCGATAAGCTGCAACTAAAATCCAACCTTATGTACAGTCATGTCGGCTCATGTGGTGACCTGGATGCAATAAAGCAGAAATGTTGCCCTGTAGTTGATCCTTACATTTATTCGTGCTCACAGTGTGCTTATACTTGTCACTCTCTGATGAAGCCCAGCTCACTTGGCAGCACATACTTTCTCACTTTAATAACTGCCACAGCTAAATGTTTTCCCCTCTCTTCTTTTCATATTACACCAGAAAAATAATCATTTCCAGCTTTCACTCAACTTGACTGTAGCACACTCCAAGCGCAGCCCCTTTTAATACCACCTTTCCAAGCTGCTTGTTGTCTTCCAAGCTCCCCCCAAATATATTAAAACCTTTCCAACAGTCACGGCCACCTGCTTTACCACCTCACTCCATCTTCACCACATGCCATCAAGTGCACTCACCCAACACACACACTCATTAATTCCAGCCAGACCCTACAATCTAATCAAACCTTCCTATTGCATTCAACCTCTGCTCTGCTCATCTACGCCCTGCTTTCATGCCAGCAGCCAATCGCTCACACACATCCGAGGCTCCAAAGTCTTCATGTGCAGCCTCTTTGAATTATCCTCCATCCTCTAACATCGCGTCCTCCCTTTACTCCGTCCTCATGCCTAACTGCATCTTTTTACAGTAGGCTGATTGTTCATTAAGAGTTGGCATTTCACTGTCACTGACAGAAGAGAGCCGCAGTTCAGCTCTCCTGCTGCACTCCTGAAAAAAGATTGGCATGTGGGACTCATTAAATTATGAGTGATGTTTTTATATTTCTATTTATTCGTGGCTTTGGGTTACAAGGAGCCGCTATATGTGAGTCTTGTGTAATTGCACAGCATGCATTGCCAAACAGTTCAAGTTAGCACCTGTCAAAAACTGCATATCATTAGTAATATGGACTATTTAGGGCCTAATTTATGAGGAACTCATCACAATAATGTGTGGTTCACCAGCACTGAGGCGATTATAACATTGTCGATCCCGAACAGCCCTTTAAGATCCCATTTTTGCTCCAAATCACTGTTAAAGAGTTTTCATTTCTCAGTATTTTTATCTTTGTTTTGCTTCTGCTTAAATGTTTAGTTTTAATTTTCATCAGCTTTATCATTTTCTGAGTAAAAGGATGGATGAAAGACAAAAAAATGGGGAGATAGTTAGTGCGACTATGAAAGAGCAAGAAAGTGTATTGGACTAAGATGATTAAATTCAGTCCTTGTTTTCCCTGGTATTGAGTGTCGAGGATTCATTAATTCACCAGACGATCACTTGTGTCCCAGTGTTAACCCAGCATGTTTGGATCAACAACGTGTTGGTCACAGGAGGCAGGAATCAAAGCTTGTCAATCAGATGTGAAGAATTGCTGCAGATTAAACGGGTTCACGGAGGCTGGCCTTTAACGTTGGCTCAGATGAACTGTTTGTCTCTTGGAACGCAGCCTGTGAAGTGTAAAATGTGAACTATGGCTTGTGCCCCAAGCGATACACAACATGTGTGTTCATGTGTGCATGTATTGTGTGTATGTGTGCTCCCGGATAAGCGAGCATGTGCATGGAGCGGTTGACGTGTGCTTGTGTCCTTCTCTGTGGTCCACAGATACTCTTTTGATCCGTGCTTTTCCATCCATTCTTTTTTGTATACATGCTTGCTCTTTTGTGGTGTCAGAGATGAATAAATGTATAGACTCAGCCCCACGGGCAACGCTTTATTACTTCTGGTTCATTGTGCAGCATAAACAGTTTGACTGGCTGATTTTATTTCACCTAGTTCTTCCTGTTTGTATGTGATGTTGAAATGAAAAAAACAGCTTTATTCAGTGTCCTGTCGACACGTCCACCTTCTCTTCTGGCTTGTTTTAACAAGCAGATCAATTTCAATATATATATGTAATTGGGAAAAAGAAGCAATTATGCAAGATGTACAGTATTTTGGGGAAAAAAAATCTATATTAAGAGGGATATTGACTACAATTGTGTTTTTTGAAGTAACCAAAATGAACATCGCATAAGAAATGAGGAAAAAATGGCAATGTAACAAATTTGTGATAATGAATTATTTTGCATTATATTAGTTTGAGGTACATTTTCCAAACAGAATATATAGATAAAACAGATAAAATTGTATATAAATGCTGAGATATGCCTTTCTATCCATCATTTATTTTTATTTGAGTTTTTTTTCTTCTTTTTAAACGTCTTAAAGGTTTGTTAATAAATTGCTGTGACCAGTTCTGATATTTATTTAGACATCTTTTTATTGCTATCAACATTGATGACTCCACATAAAAAAAAATGGTGTCATAAAGAGTTATAGCTGCATCGTAAAAGAGCGCCATCACTCTATTTACGTGTATGACTGTCGTCATTCAGGCTCCTAACAGGCTGTTTGTGTTTCAAAAGGCTGAGTGATTAATTACAGACACAAGCCTCCAGGATCAAGGTGACTGAATCCCATTTAGAGCGGCTCCAGCGTGCGGGTCAGCAGGTGTTCAGGCGGCAATGGAGATGAAGAGAGGAGGCAATGGTGGGAATAAAAACATTATCGTGGACGAGTGTGATATCATTATGCATTACCGCGGCGATTGGGATGAAGTGACCGTGTGTGTACGTATGAGCACATATCATGTTGTTCTTTAGCGCTCTTATGGACGGGTCAAAACGCAAACGAACGAGAAAGCAAGAGCTGCTTTTATCTTTCGCTCCGGCTGAATACCAATTGGCCTGGAAAGATATTACAATTCAGAGCACCGTATCCTGAGTTCCTCCTCAGAGCGGTTCAACACACAATGAGGAAATGAGATAAGTCACTGTGGAGTGATAGGTAGAGCGAGCACCGCCCTACTCTTCTTTAGATATTAATAATTACAAGACGCTGGTGTGGTTATTACAGCCAAGCAAGGAATCCAATACAATGAGTAGAAACTGGTTGTTGGAAAAAGGATGGAACCAATGCAGTGTTAATAATTACTATAATCTGATAAAAAAACAAGTTTTTTTTGCATAATAGCACCAAAGTCTTGTTTGCGGTGCAGTGGAGCAGAGAATACAAATTGGGTTTTAATGATTTCCTTTTGAGCTCGTGCATTTGAAGGGTCATGCTGCCATAACAAACAGTCGCACACCAAAATCTGCATTTTCCTTTCATGTGCTTTTATCAATATAGCAATGTTTATGCAGTTCCAGATCAACTTCTGATGAGAGCGAGAAATGGAGTGAGAATCGGAGTCAATCAAATCATACGAAAGAGTAAAGTTACGAGAATGAAGAGTGGTGAATAATTCGGACCTGACATGTCAGCATGCCAAACAGAGCTATATGTATAAAAACACACAGTTGTGTTTTTTCACTGACTTTATACAAAAGTTTTGTCCAATAGAAATGTTCACAGTAAAACCAGATGCTTTAACCTGTCTGACACGCACACTGTTTGTCATAAATATTGCTCAATTTTTATCTTGTAGTATAAAACATGAATGAATATTTTTTTTGTGTGCCCTACCAGCATTCAAAAGATGCTGCTACGCTGAAAACTTTATGATCAGACCAGCACAACATAAAAATAAATGTAAGGCAGGAGTGTTTGTAGATGTTGTCATCTTGGTTTGGTTCGAGCTTCCACTTCATAGCAGGAAGGTCCTGCACGGGTTCCTCTGAAATATGAGACTCAGTGTTTGTAGACATATTTGATTTTTGTCAGACTCAAATGAGGGGTTATCTTTTGTAGCATAGTGCAAGGACTTAAAGAATCAATACCAAGGAGCACTCAAGCTTCTACATGTGTTCTCGGTGTATCGACACGACACTTAGAAATAAGTTTTTCTTGTAGTTTGTTCATCTTTTTATAGATTTGATGTATGTATGTGGAAAGAATACAGGAAAATTACTTCAACTTGAATCGAAGAAGGTGAAGTGCACTCCAGACAAACATGCCAGTTTTCTCTCTCTCTCCCTCTCTCTCTCTCTCTCTCTCTCTCTCTCTCTCTGTTCAGATACCATTTGCTGAATTGCCGTGCCGGTGCCTCCATGAGTCTTCTGAGATAAGATATTTTAATTATGCTGCCCGCCTTATTTTAGGATTCATAACATCTCTCTTGTCCTGCAGTTATTTTTGTCCTGATGCTCTTTGGGTGTTTTCCTTTCTGTATAATGCTCCAACTCGCTCATCTTGCCCCCTCTCCCTCTGTCCTCTGCTCGCCTTTCTCACTTAAAAAGCTGTGTGAGTTTGAAGTTGTTTGCTTGCGTTAGAAGAGAATACATCTCCTCATCGGTGCCCCCCCCCCCAAACTTTATTTATTAAAACTTCATTCAATTCAGCCGAAAGTTAGGCCCAATTCCAATCCCCTCCCTCGACCCTCAAGCTCAACCCTCAAAACCAAGTGATTTGAAAAGGGACGGGCTGTTTTTTAATTTACCAAAAGTATTTAATTTGATAGTCTACGTATGGTGAGTTATTATAAATGGTCTCACCCTGCCTCTGCAGACGAGATGTGAAAAACTAGTCGTAATCCAAAACATCAGACTGATTTCACGATTGTTTTCGAACGGCCGTTCAGAATGAAATGTAGCCGTGAGATGCCTTTCTAATGAGGATTCTCTGATGATGCGGATGATATCTCATGAATCAAAGTTTGGGTTTTAGCAGCCAAAGCTGAAAGTGTGTGAAATTGAAATGTCCACAGATGGAAATGGGCATGATTGCACTCACATGATGATGAGTTTTAATAAACTGAAAGAGCGCAGAGTCCAGCCTGCCTTGGGTTGTCCGAGGACTGGGGACAGTTTAATTGAGGTTGTATTATAGACCTCTGGGGAGGAATTTAACTTGTCAGGCTAATCATCATAATGTTTGGCCTTAGGTCAAAGCCCATTTTCATCCAATGCCGTCAGAGAGGCAGGGTCACTTTAGTCAACCGAGAACTCCTTTGCAGTCAGAAAGGGAGGCGATGGTTCTGCTGATTACCTTTAAATCACCCGTCATCTGCCGGCTCGCCATGCTGTCGCATTGTTGTTGTTCATTTGGAGGAGACGCTCCGAGGGTCATTCAGAGTGCCGCGGAAGTTTTGACAAATCAAACGCTTCCATATGGAAATGTATGTTGAGGAAATGTATTGTTTCCTCGCAATTCAACACAAATGTTGTCTCTTCTCTTTTATTTTGGCTCAGTTGGAGGTGGCCAAGCAAATCAGGCCTCCCGTTTGAAGTCTGTTTATGTCCCAGGGGTGTGAATAACTTAGTTGTTCTCCTTTGCTTAAACCATGCATATTTGAGGGAAAGAAAGCAATGAATCAGCTTGTTTGCATTTAAATTAGTCTCTCACACTAGCATGCTTTCAAAAAATAATCTCGCCAGCTTATCAAGTAATTCCGTGAGGGTGTAAACTGTATTATATGCATGCGTGGTTCGCCAACTATTAAAAAGTGTGTATATAATCAAGTGTGGAAATTACCTAAAAGCCCACACTCTCACAACACAGCATGCTTTGTTTCACCGCAAGTAAAAACTTTTCTCTTGGTGCTGGACTTTTCAATGTGTTTTGCATTCAGAGATGTCATTGGTAATGGCCGCTGGCACTCACAGGCAGTGAGGGACGTTGCCCTGCACTAATTAGAGGCTTTTAATTTGAATGTTATGGCAAATCTTTATGTACACCCTGCAACCATCGTATCTGTTTATCTACTTATTTTATGACTCATCCTCATTTCACATCTCAATCTATGTTCTGAAATAGAGCTTTAATTAAAACAATCTAAATATTTGTCTTCACTTATTTACTTATTTATTTTATATCAACATTGACCGTGTGTTTGCAGGCTTGTCTAAATGTGAGGGAGAACCAGAGAGACAGGGAGGGAAACTCATCAATGTATTAGCAAAATTTCTACACAAACTCATCAATACCCCCCCCCCTCAATGAAATTAAGCCTCGGGGCTTTCCCTGTCCATCACACCTCACACATAAGTCATGACCCTGATTAGCAGGTGTGGGATAAATGGGGACCCTGAATAAGGTGGAGCACTGACAGCAGGATTCAGTCAGCAAATCTCAGTGACACCGCAGTAGTTAGAGCCGGGATTTATCACCCTCTGACACATTTGGATAAAACCAGAAAGGCATGAAATTGAAAATAAACCATTTGGTATATCGATCCGTTTCTGTCCTGTTCTGGCATATCTCTCTGTTTTTTTTTTATTGAAAGCGTTTTCACTTTTCCATATTTTTGACATCATTGCAAAACAATACAGCAGGCTTTGCTTTTAAAAGTGTTTCCATTTAGAGGCATAATCTTGCTTTTTACAGAATATAATCAAACTCTGGGTTTTATATCAGCAAAGTATTGGGGACTGAGCTGATAGCTAGCCGAGCATAGAGCATTAGAACTAACTGCATTCCTCGGGCACTCATGATATGATTAAATGAAATACTACTTAAAGCCATACAACTAAAATCTCATCAAAATCTAACCAGAGAGTCAAGCTTGTGATCAGAAAACTTTCAGAAACTTTAATTTATGGCCGAGTCAAATTATTGCTGATGCCAGAGGCAGAGGATCTTTAAATAAGCGGACAGAGACAGAGATACTATTGTCAACCAAGCGACAAAGCCAAGGGCATCTTCAGCCCCATCTAGATGACTGTCCCTGATCCTTGCAATTATGTGTGCATCCCACCATATCGCAGAGATCTTAAACTGGGAGCAAATTAAACAGCTTTTCTTTTTTTTATTGCTGTTGGAGCCTTCTGTATCACTGACTGGGTAGGTCTATTACTGCATTTTAGTGGACTGTGCAGCACGACAAAGGTGAACTGGAAGGTGCAGAATGAGGTCATGACAGATAAACAGCAGTTCAGTTGTGGGGAAGTTTAAAGTTCAAGAAGCTGGTGGTCGGTGACTCATGAGTGGAGGAGGAAGGAAAAAAAGAACCATCATTCAACAAGATGAAGAAAAATGTCTGCTGAAGATCCTTTGAATGAGACTTTAAACCCTTTCTCAAATCGAGGCTGATTGGATCTGGTATTACCAAAACATAGATGTTTAATTTAGTTAAAATCAGGAGTGCACTTTATGATAAAGAGTACATGTTGTAAAGTAAAATATTTGGAGAATAAGACACAAACAGCGGGACTAACATATGCATATTGTGCACTTGGTTGTGGTAAAGGTCATCGACTGGATGCTGCCGACCTCTCCTGTAGAGTTACTCCTGCAGAGAGATTTTGCCTCAATAGCTTTTTGTGATAATGAGATGCAAGATGCAAATGATCAAGGTGAGCAAGGACAAGGACAGGACGCACCCGTGGAGATGCAAAAATATCAGATGGATTTCCACCGAACAGCGTCATCACTGAATTCAAATTTCTGGCAGCAGCCAGGCTTGTCCTTATTGCCACTAAATCATAGTCTGGACGAAAAGTTTGAAGTTTAGAGTGTAAATATACCGGCACTCCATTTATGTAAACAGTGAGTTTCACTGCAGTAAGCACTTTAACATGTTTTTATTGTATTTATGGTGGGTCACTTGCATCCATGAATCATAGGCCAAAAATCATATTTTGAGTCTATAAAATGGTCATCATTGTTAATTTATAGTTAATAATCAGTTTATAAATTTGCCTGAATTGTTTTTGTTTTTTTTCATGGAAACAGTCACATAGTCTTGTAAGCCTGATATATATTTATGAGGAGACGTAATTGATGTGTGCACGCCAGAACCGGCGTTCGGCTTGGCAGCTCCTTTTCAAAAGCAGGCAGAGTGTCCTCTCTATCGGAATAACGTCAGCAGAATGGATATCTGTATTCAAAACGTTGCACGACCAATGGTCTGTTCAATTGCAAAAAGGTCACAGGAACTCTAATGAGGTGGCTGCTGGGAAAATAACAAGCGCCTTATGCCTCGATGGACACCCCCCTTTGTCAGAACAGGTCAGCTCGGGCGGGATGGAAA
>JAUESE010000008.1:10205433-10215480 GCA_032274725.1 Malacoctenus triangulatus
GAGAGAGAGAGAGAGAGAGAGAGAGAGAGAGAGAGAGAGAGAGAGAGAGAGAGAGAGAGAGAGAGAGAGAGGATGCACAAACATGTTTAATGAAACATAATTTTGACTTGCACATTTGGGAGATCACACCTAAAGGGAGCTGGTGATGTATTGCAGCAGCAACAATCGTGTCTGGTAAATATTGCATGAACTGTTTGTGGTTCAAGGTACATGTTGTGGGCACGTCAGTTGTTATAATTCAACAGTTTGGGTTCTCAAACTATAACATTTAATTAATTGCTGCAGTGATATAGTGAGGTAATTGTTGGCACTATCATCTTACAGTGGCATTGCCTGAGGTTAGGGTGGCATTCAGGCCTTTTGTCTGAGTTCCCTGAGCGTCCTATGAACCAAGTATTCAGAAATTCTTGTTGGATTAAACATTGACTCCTGCATGATGGCGTGAACGTCTGTTTTCTTGTCCACGATGTTTTGGCCGCCTCCCTCTGGTGTGTAATGTGCCTTTTGCACAATTCCTCTGACCACAGAAACACGTTTGGCGAGAGTTGAACTAAAAATTCAGCAGAATCGGACAGAATTGTGTTGATTTGAAACACACCCAATGGTCTGCTGGGATCAGGCGAATGAAAACGAAAATTGCATCACGACTGAAGACTCTTTCCAACTTAATGGCTCAGCAAATAACAGTCATAGCTAAAAATGTGTCTGCGCTGCACCCACTTCCATCTATCATTTCCACACACATGCACCGTATATACAGCAGGTCCCTTTGGGTTCCTGCTCCCCCTATAGATGGATTACTGTGAGGTCAGTATCATTTCTATTCAAGCAGATGAAAATAGCTTTCATAAATATTCTATTATGTTTAGGAGGACTCTGAGGACAAATATTTCTCCTCCATTCAGGGCTTGTTTGAAAAGCTTTTCTGGCCTTCGCAGCCATCTTTCAATGGACCCATTAGTGCCACATCGAGCTTGTGTCCTGCTCCAAAAGCGTGTTTTTTCAAGGAATGAGACCCAGAAAATGATGTACTTAATCATATGTCACTAACCTCTTTAACTACTGTTGGCTTTTCCCCATATTTTCATACATTCTCATCTTAGCCAGGTTCAAAGTTGAGACGGATGTAATCAGGGCTCCAAAAACCTCCCTAACTGTCAATTTACGGCGTGTAGCTTGAAAACAATTTCACACATGGTTTCAGAGGAGATTTCTGGAAAGTAAGCTCTTAGATCAGTTTGTTGCTGTCAAGATTGGCTCTTGCCAGAGAGCTATCTTGTGAATTAATCAACCCTGGGGATTACATGAGGCCCAATGCCGCAATAGAGAAATTGCTTAACAGGAATAAGAAAATATTTTCTTGAACCACCACATGGCGTTTAAGCAGTTTAACCTTTGCAGATCGTGATTTCCTCGTGTGATGCAACACATCTCGGGTTAAAAAAGGAAAAAGGGAAAAAAAATTGGCACTCATTTGACATGTCTCTGTGTGTTCCTGTAGGCAATTTGATCAGATCCATTTTTCAATCGCAGGCTGGCCCCGCATGACTCTCATTGCACATGATTTGTTGGTTGAACTGAAAGAGCTGCTGTAAAAGCACGTAGTCGATGCTGTTTTCTCTGACAGAATGCAACTCCCAGGAGGGCCTCTGTGTTTGTGAGCACAGGTGCCTATATGACCATTATGTTATGAGCGTTACTTCCTTTCTCGCCCATGCTGGCCGTGCTCTGTCAATGGAATATGTTGTTGCAGCACGAGATAAGAGGATCAAGAAGATTCACCGCTGCCCTGGATGTGCGCTGGTGTGTTATCGCATTTTTTTGATCTTTTTGAGAGAGCAAGCTCGAGATCTTTCCCTCCAGGGCCCTTCTCAATATTTCATGACCGTGCAATGTATCTTTTGACACTGGAATATGTTGTGAATTAAACATGACTGACTGCATAATAAAAAGCTTTTAATGCAAGTAGAAGGGCAAGCCTCTTTGGGTTTGCCTTTTAATTACGGAATAAATGGTCTCAGATTTTTGGGGTGAATCTAACGAGGCAGAGATCGGCTCGACACAGTTGATGCACAGTCTGTTACGGACGGGACCTCTGTGCTTTTGTGCCTAACATTTACGGTCATTGGGGTCTCTTGTGAAGCAGGTGCACTCGCTCATGAAGGCATAAAAAGCAACAACAAAGTTGTTTGTATCGAGTGTTAAATCTGGAGGCAGCTTCAACACTTGCATTTCCCCGCAGAAACTAAACCAAAGAAGCCTTGTTAAATACCGATGTGATAACAAAATACCACTGATGTATGCATACAAAATGTAAAATGTGTGCAACAGTCTGATGTCTGTAATACTTTGAGAATCGTTTTGACTTTCAGTGATCCTTTGACCTCTCATTGTAAAATTGGCATTTAACTGTCCAGACGGAGAAAATTATCGTGGCATTCATACAGTTAAAGCCTATAAGAATAAGGTGCACATCGAGTCTGTGGTTGGTGAGCTCAGCTTGTGACTCATCTTTTCCCTGCATGCCATGAATAAATGATCATATGAAGAACAACAAGAAGGAAAAAATATATAGCCTAACTCCTGTATGTGTCATTAAGGGGAGAGACGGCGTCACAGATCTATTATGGATGCGTTCTGTGATCAAGCATGCTGCACATTCCCAACAGAATGACACATCACTCACTGCATCTCAGCCAACACGAGTATCAGAGTACACAACTCTTGTTTTGTTATTCCCTACTTGAGACTGGACAGAATCTGCCAGCAATGTGGAAAATCATGTTATTATATAAAAGTGCAGTGGTCAGGATTTAAAAGGCTGTCTCCCCTTTGTTCAAACTGACTATATGTCTATTGGCTTTGCTAGCATAAACAGGACATCATATTTTTAATATACACTCATTGAATAGCAAATACCATAGAGAAGTTGCTTGTTAACGTCAATACAGTCTTTGTTTTTGACCCCCCGATGCTGAGTGATCACCTCTGCATGGCGACCGTCACCACTGAGTGGGAGGGAAGGGGTTAACATGAGCGATCGTGTCGAACATGTTAAGTCCACTTGAGCGGTAAATGTGCTGTATTAGTAAAGTCCATTCACCATTTACATTCGTTACAGGCGCCACCCGAGAGTATTATTAATTCTGGTCTGATGGAGAGTCATTGTGCGTTGCTGTATTTGACTAATGCCAGTTCATGAAATGCATCTGAGTTCATACCCTCCATTGTTAAAGACGTGGAGTTGTGCACTGGTGCACTTCGCCTTCGTTGGCGACAGTCATGCTCGCGAGGCAAAACGAGCCTGAAACATCAGTGTCACAGGTGAACGCAGTTCACTTTCACGGCCTTTCTTGAGCTAATTATTGTTTTATCCTCTCAAATTATAATGTAATACATCACCTTCAAAGGCTATCTGTTCCACAATGAAGTAGTGAGCGGCGAACAAAGTTCGAGATTCATCATCTTTCTGAAAGGGACAACGAGCTTCCCTTAGAACTGCATATTCAGAACATTTGTCATGATGCAAAGGGCTGAAAGGACCAGTTGGTCAAGGTTTTTCACATTTTAATGATCCTCGGTGGGACTTGCTCCTCATTCCTCCCTCTCTCTCACTCTCTCTCTGTCTCCCACTCTCCCTAAGGAGAAATCCCAGAAATATAGATAAGGATTGCCCCACGGAGAATACATGACCTCATTTTGGTATGTCACAGTGATTGAATAGGCTCGGATGCTACGAGTCGAGATCTGAAGGGTTTAAAATTGTTCCTCACTTCATTGCTATGTGCTTGGCCATTAAAGGTCGGGGTAATGAGGCTTCGGCTGTCGACAGGATGGAGGAACTTTAAAGTTTAAATCCCTTCAACTTCTTTCAACCGCAGGATGGGTCAGATCTAATGAAAGGCACACATTGTAGCTGTGAAAAATTTAACTTGGCAAATGGGTCTAATATTCACATGGAAGATTATTTACGACTTAGTTGTCGAGCTTTTGAGCTCATGTAGCTCTACAGAAGAGAAGGAAAAAAAATCTCACTGTAATTCAATTAAACTCGAGACCTTGAAATAATTAAACACATTTGAGGAACTACAAAAGATCAGGAAGAGTGTACCTCCGAGAACTGCGTGCAGCAAGTTAAACAAAAATAAATCCTGACATCGCACTGCTGGGATTTTCCACAGAGTCCGTTCTAACAACCACTGACAGCTGAACATTAGCGAAGAACTCTATGTAACTAACAACCATCAGCACTATAAACCAATTAGAAGGTGACAGGAACCAGGCAGACGTTAACACACAGCAATTGAGCAATCTTTCTCAGCTTTTCATGAGCCCACAAAGGAGATGCCAGTTCCTTTTTCTAGTAATTACTACTCTTTCCATTTTACTTGATGAGGGGAAATTATATTTTAAACAAATTACCGTAAATTGAGCCATAAACGCGTGCAGGAGTGTGGATTTGACATGCCTAATAAAAGGATTTATCCACCCTGCAGTTAATTCTGTTTAGACCCTATCACTGCTGCCTTGTATTTACCTTTAAAACCATTCTCAATGTAAATTATGCTTGCAAACCATGAACAAAACACAGTATTAAAAGTATGGTTTTGCTCCATTGTGAAATGGACTTAAAATCCTCCCAACATGTCATTAAAATGTGCCTGAATCTGTTGTTTGCTGTGTATTTTACACATATTTTCGTTAAGCTGGTTTAGGTTTTAATTAAAAGCACTCAGAGAGCGCAAAACTCCACTCAGTGGCCACACACTGTCATAACACAGCACAAAAGTATAGTTTTTTTAACCCTTTGAATCAGTGAGTGACCAGATCACTCTCAAAATCTAACCAGTTCTTCCTTGTACCACGTCTCGCCCATCCTGCAATTTTTTTCTCAATCTGTCCAAAAATTGATGATTTATTTTACAAACAAACCAACACCAGCAATCACTTCACTCCCTGTTGGTGGCCGTAATAAAAGTAGTTGAATCGAGAAATTAATTCCTATTTTAAAAGAAAAAAGTTTCTTTCTTTCTTTCTCTTTATTTTTTTTTTAAATGCACCCAGGCGTCACTTGAATCATTGTTCCGGTAATCTGCTCCAGAAATCTCACAGATGTCTGCCCATCACTGTGCCATCACCGCTCACAAGTCAACCTAGTTTCCCTGAACAAAGCTGACATCTTACAGCAAACCACTTAGACACTTCTCCCACAGCTGTTTATCCTCACACAGAGGGGGGATGTCATCTGTTCAAACTTTCCAGTTAGCGCCGCTCTCATGAGATTCTTCTTTACCCTGAAATTCCCCCACAATGCAACACTACAATGCAACTTTTCCTTGTCAAACATTCACAAATAGATATTAAAATTTCAACAACAGACCGCTTTTGCTTGTTAGCACACAGTTCAAAAGCCACCATCTCTGATGTTGTGGAGTTATGTAGCCGCATACTATACGATGCATTTCTTACAACAGCAAAGCTTTGCAGTGGAAGAGTCTTCAAAACCATGAATCTGGTAAACAAGTGTATATGCTGCTATATTTTTCTATTGCTCATAACACAATTTGTCAACTAAAAGCAGCATATGGCTTTCTCTGCCTGGCGCCGCAATTGGAAGGAACCCCAATATGTAAGAGTGAAATGTAGACCTTTAGGGGTTAATATGCAATTTCAAGTCTGACCACTTCGCATGAGCAGATATGATGGTTGGAATAATGAAATGTTGCACATGGATTGAAGTGCACGGCAGTCTGCCACCGCGCTGAACCTATGCAGGACAAGCATTAAAATAAAAACAATCACAATACTAGAATTACATTTTCATTCATGGCCATCACAATTCTTCTGTACACAGTCGATCCATTTAAATGAGTGTAGTGGTGATTTACTGCTGTTCTCAGCCACATTCATCTAGAGCAGATCTATTCGCAGGACTGTTTTGCCTGCTCATAAAGCTTCATTTACATCGAGCTGTAGTACAGAATAAGAACGATTGCCAAAGTGAAACTTTGAAATAAGAATGGCTTCATCATCTGTATTTATAATAAAGTGAACTCTGAGTCACAATAAAGTGAAAATAGATGGGTCGTTATGGCGTATCTACGAAGGAAAGAGAGTTGAAAAATGTAAACACACAGGAACCGGTTGTTTTGAATATGAGCGTGTGCCTCAGTGAAAAGAAATCAAGTTGTCAGTGGGTATCAGATGTGTTTAAATGTGAAGTCCATCCGTTGTTAGCTGTGGGAAATAAGCGTCATAAACCATTCAGCTGAGAAAGAAGCACAATGACAGCGGTGGAGGAGGACGTCCTGGACAGATGCTGCATCCATTATGTAACACGTTTTCAATGACAAGTGGATGCTGGCTGGAGGATAATTAGTCATTAATGGGTACGAGGGGGGGAAAAAAACACATTGTTAAACATCATGCGTTCACGTGTGCAGTGTCGCAGATTCCCCAAACTGTTTATTGCACCTAGCCCTCGAAAGCGTCACGTGGAAAAGTATATCACAGGATAGATGAGCAAAAAACAATTTGTGGCAACAAAACAGAAGATAATTTATTTATAAACAACATGGAACAAGCAGCAGATGAAGATATACCAACCACGAGCGCAGTTATCCATCCAGCCTCTAATCTTAACCCGGCGCACTGTGACAGAGATAAACATGTTGTGTTGCAGCAGACAGTGCGCCGCATGAGGCCTTCATTAGGCCCTGTGTAGCCGTGTCCACCAAAAGCACTGGGATCTGTCTAAGATTGATTGTGGCAGACCGCAGATCAGTTAGGAGACCTCCCCCACTTTCCGCCGCTGGTCCAAACCCAATAGTCCTTGCTAGGGAGGAGCTTAGGGACCCCCACTCTACACAGAGGCAATATTGTCTGATAAATTGCCTTTCCTGGCACGATTATACACCGGGGTGTTCCCCACGGTCTTTGGGAGCAATGTTTGAGAGTGTCTGCACTGTTGGAAGGTGGTAAAAGTGGGGCAATTTGTTATAAAAATGGACAAGCAATGATAGGCTTAAATCATGGGGTATAGGGCATTAAACGCTCACATTAAAACCGAATGCCTTCTTCCACTATCGGATTGTAATGTGTCTGTATTTATAGTATGATTTTCGATTGAGCCGAAGAGAAAAAGCAGGAATTTTTGTTTGCTTCAAGAGCAGAAAACGATATTGCTCTGCTAAAGCAACCCTTGGTATTTCCTGCGTGACACCTCCTCCTCACCTGCCACACAGACAGAATAGCCTCGGAACACTGGACACAGCCATCAATCAGTCCCTTTCGCTGTGTATTCACAGTCACTGTGGAGGTTTTACCTGCTGGTGTGCTGTGAAAGTGAACAGCAGAATGGTGTAATCCCCCCCCCACATTTCTACTACAATGTTCCTCGCCCTCAGGGTGCTTCAGATTCAGGCCACTTTGTATCGCCAGACCTCAGATTTCTAAAGCTCAGAGTTTTGCGAAAACGAGCTGACATTCAGACCCAGAAGAACCTCAAACATTCATATAGATAGAGTTTATTTTTCCGGTGCAATAGTTCACTGAAAAGGATGTGGCAACGTGGAGAACGTCTTGCCAAAACTGTTGGGTGCACTTTAATTATGGAGAGGAGGATTGTGCAACCCGCCTGACTGGCCTGACATTATTCAAAAGTAATTAGTTGCTTGTTACTTTAATTATGGATGAAAGGACACAAGAAGAGTTGGGTCTGGGATGGGATTGCTGCATAGCCAGGCAGAGGGAGAAAGAAAACAGGCAGTTAAGTGGGAAGGATTGTCGCTCACACGATATTTAGATTTTTATTGCGTTTTGTGTAGCGCCTGTAATATGAAAGCCCTCTCACATGCTATCTGGTTCACGTCTGTAATGGACTGACTGAAGCCTTTTTTTTCCAACTCACAGCAACCCTTTTATGTGTAAAGCTGGGGTTTGACATGCAAAGGACTCTGATAAGCACTAAATCCATCCATCCATGCAAAAAAAAAAATCAGCTTGTATCCTGGACAGTTCACTTGTCAATCATGAGCTTGCACTAAAAGTTCAATTTGGTTAGAATAGCATGACTGTTGAGTAGCCAAACTTTTCAGTTTTGCAGGGTGTTTTTGTTGTTGTTAATTACCTGAGTTCTGGAAAGTATTTGTTTGCTTGTGAGCATTACAAAAGCTGCACCTGGTAAACCAACAAAGGTGTTGGTTTACTGTTAATTCATTTTTATCTATATGAAGTTGCATGTTTACAGTCTGCAACACTGCGATCAAAATTCAAAGGTGTTTCAGGAGTTTTTTTTCCATGACTTGCAGCCACTCATTTGTTGAATCTTTAAAGACACGCTGGCAAACTTGGCACAGATGCTGCCGGTGTTGTTACGTTTCCTTAAAGGCTGCTTTTGTTTCATAAACATAAACAATGTGATACAAAAATAATGGGGTAGAAAAATTGAGTTGTGATTTAAAAAGAAATGATTGTGTGAGAACAGTGTATTAAGATGTAGCAGCCTTTCCTGGCAGAACGTCACCCCAAGGGGCAACGGTGCTATCAGCTTCCTGCAGCTTCTTCCGCCAATAATCTTTCCAGCAGCATCTTGATTCCCCTCTGGAACTCGGGATAGATTGCTTTAATTAATCACCAACATACTCAATGCACACATAACAACTGCTAAGTACCGGCCAGGTCAGCCGGTAAATGCTCCTGAGGGAAATATCGGGAGAAATCCAGCAACCACCCAACTCCAGTTTTACACAAGGGAAAGTGAGCAATCACTGATGGCTAATGTGGGGAGCGAGTGAGGTGCGCAGCGCGAACGACACGGCTGTGTGTCGTTGCATTCTGATGAAAAGCACCACCTGTCCAACAATATATCTTATTTAACTTTTGTTGGTTGATGAAGAAATTCCTATTTCCTTAAAATTGTGTTTCATCTCAAACTTTTCTACCTGCGATATTCCGATTAACCACAAGAGGAATTTGTTATTGAGCATGGAAGTTCTACTATTTAATTGTAGCTTTGTGGTTTGACCGTAGGTCACTCTGTATTGAGGAACACACACGGCTGCTGAACGCACGCCGAGTCACTGCTTAACAACAGTAAATGTCAAGTGACCTACAAGGAAGGAAAACGATCATATCGGTGTGAAATGTTGCTGCCTGACACTTCCTGTCATTCGCTGCTGAACAATGGCTGCTAATGGTTTAAGCTGTGCTCATCAACAATTGTATGCATGTGCTTTTGTGGATGGATTAACATAAGTTATTGAGGACCGTATTGTTGATGTGTCTGCCGCGCTTGAGTGGGCACCGCAAATAATCAAGTGCAGCGATCATACGCGGACCAACTTGTACATCCAACGCGCTCTCTCTTTCTCTTTCTCTCTCTCTCACACACACACACACACACACACTCTGTGGTTTAATTCCTCCTCAGCATTAAGCTCTTAGAAAGCGACAGCGACTGTTAAGGCATGACAGCTCCCTGGGGACCCTCAGTGCAACTCAGCAGAGGGCTCTTTGTGACTACAGATTACCTCCTCTTGCGTTCCCTTTCCTGTGACATGGGGGCCTCTTCCTGGCCTTCCTCCAGCCCACACCTTCTCTCACTCCCATTTCTCCCCCCTCCTCCTCCTCCCATCCCCTCCTCCACCACCCATCTATCCGTCCATCCGCAACCACCACGTCCTTAGCCACCCTGTGGGAACCTATCACTTCAACGATTTCTCCTCAAGCTACTGTCGGCGTTTGGCGTGAAGGCACAGGAGTCAATCCCCTCAGAAACCCGCGGTGTCAATCCCGGATGCTTTGTCTGAAATAATTAGGACTTTCATTAGCATTAGGGGGGGGGCTGGCGCCATTCGTTGCCTGCTTAGAGTTCCCATAATTGGTGTCTGGAGCTTGAGAGGCTCACCTCCCCCGACACCAGTCTTGGAAAACTAGATGTCTCAGATGCCATGTTTTCCCAGGCCTTATCAACCTTACACGGGAGAGCTGCTTCCTCGCGTGTCTCTTTTCTAACTAGCATTTAAAACTTTTGGGGGGGGGGGGGGG
>JAUESE010000008.1:10250148-10264468 GCA_032274725.1 Malacoctenus triangulatus
ACCCAGCACCTCTGCTGTCAAGGGTCATGTATATGAGAGGTGACAGCAGATGCTGTGTGTGTGTGCGTGCGTGCGTGTGTGTGTGTGTGTGTGTGTGTGTGTGTGTGTTTGTGTGTGTGTGTGTGTGTGTGTGTGTGTGTGAGGAAGGAACGCAGCTTTGCTAATGACCAGGGTTATGCCATGGCTGGTTGCCAGGGTCAACAATACTTACAGAGGACGTTAACTCACCATCTTCTGTGACACGACTCCAGGCTATATGTGAGTGATTAACTAGTTACCATGGCTTCCCTTTTCTTTTTTTTTCTTTTTTTGCCTCCACAGGGTACAGCCGCGCTTCCTACCCGACAGTGGGCGGCGAGATGATGTCACAGCAAAAAATGACACAGCACTGTCATGGTGAGTAACTGCGGCAGCACGGCGGCATGATTAAATGCCAGACAGGGATCTACAGCGTGTGATTGCCTTGTTGTTATCGTTGTGTTTACTGTGACAGGGACAGATGATTGTCCCCCCCCTCTCAGACACACCAATGGCTCTCAAATTTTTGGAGAGTAATGCTGTTAGAGACTAACTGCTAAAATGACCCCCCCCCCGCTGCATTTTCCTTCAAGAATCCAAATTTGAAAGATGTTTTTACATGCTAACAACATAATGTCAATACTGCAGTCCCACCGTTTCCCATAAATGATACGGGGATGAGAAATTTCAACTCGTCCTTATACTGCCATTTTTTGGGGGGTCCCCCTCCCCCTAAGAAAAACCTCATTTCAAAATTAGAACATACAAGGTTTGAGTTATGTAACTTTAATGCACTAAGTGGCAGTGGTGAGTCAAATCAGTGTCCTTTCACCCACATTCCAAGTCTCACTGTGTTAGTAGTTGGCTGCAGTTTACTTATCCAGCAACCAAAACAGTTATTTACCAAACTTCTAATGCCTTAAAATCTGCATCTTGTGGCACAAAGTGCGTTTAAAAACCTGCCTGACAGGCTTGATTTGGGTTTACTTGCTAACTTCGAAGAATAACTGACGACTGAAATTACATTCCGTACCAAAAACAAGTTTTTTCAACAAAATCCAAGCTGGACTCATATTAAGAGCGACCAAAACACAGTTTTCAGCATGCATTTTCATCATTTTACAGAACGAACAACAAGGCCAAGACATTGTCTCAGTCTGTCATCATCTCATCCGTGTTCCAGCTTACCTGGTCTAAAAATGGCTTCATTATCTCCTATTCACACAATGAGGAGAGATGCGATTCACACCCATTACATAAGCTCCAAACGCTATAAATTCAGCTCTCACGCTTCTTTCTTTTCATGTTGAAAAATATCAACTCTTTTTCTTCCTTTTTTTTTCTTTGTCTCAGTTTCTAATTAATTTGAATGGGTGAAAAATGTTCCTCACTCAACACTCACGACACTGAGTGCTCGATTAATTCATGCAAACGGATGAGCAGAAAGAATGGGATGTCGTGACAGTGACTGTGAACTACTGATAGCACCAAATCCACAAAAATTGAGTTTTCAGAGGCTTTTTTTGTTTAAGGGGAACTGATCATCTTTGATTAGATGGAGGGACATTTGATGGCAGCTCCAGATCAATCCTTCTAGTTATTTTTCTGTCACATATTGTGCCAATAAAAATGATGTGATATTACAGCAAAGTGAGTCATTTATATGAGGTTTTTCATGTATATTCTGTCTAAATATACCTCAATCCAGGAAAGAAAGCTTCTTACAGCAGAAGCAGGGTTTTTTTTTGCAGAAGATAGAAGCACTGAATATTAAGCTGCAGCCACAAAAACCCCTCTGAGGACTGAGAAGCCTTCAGAGCCACGAACAGAAAATTAAAGGGGCAGGACTTCAAAGCAGTGACCACGTTTTTTTGCTTGTTTTTTCATAACTGAGAAATGAGCAAGTGAGAAAAACACTTCAGCAGTAGGAGTTTATCATTGCAGATTTAAGGTTTCGCAATGCATAAGTACGTCTCACATTCCACCTCTTTCGATGAAAGACAAAAAAACCCCAAAACTAACAAAACGTTTTAAAATGTCATGTCATTAAACTACCTCAGAGGAAATGAGGACAAGTTTTAACGCTTTTCGGACTCACTGAGTCGAGCAGCTTCTTATTGCACTGTCAAAAAAGCGACAATCAAAACAGATGGATCTTATTGTAGTGTCTGCTTAATAGGGCAGAGCCTTTTAAGAAATAAAGCACACGATCAGAGAATATCTTCCGGATGATTTTTGAGCCATAATGACATAAAGTACCAATCTTTACAATGGCAACGATGCTTTCAGAAACTAAATTGGATGAATAAGCTCAGACAAATGTTGTGCGAGACAGGAGACAATCAGTTTTGCATTTCGCTGCGAATGGCTTTGTGCTATCACAGATTAGAGTTTTGGAACGCTGGTTTGAAGCTTTAAAATATAATTATTTATATCCGACATGCTGATTCATCTCCGCACACACTCAGAATTGAAAGCATTTTTTTAAGCAGTTGTGAAACATTCAAGCGCCTACAAAATGTTCCTTTTCACTTCAGTGGACCTCATTAACAAATGGATTCTTGTGCCTTGGTTCATACTGTTGGATTGCATTGAAATAAACCAAATGATACATTTAAAAAAAAAGGTCTAACTTAAGGTAACATTGAGCAAACCAACCACCACCAACAAGAGCCCGAGCTTAGATGCCTTTTTTCACTTCAGCCTGTTTTATTAGAATAAAAGTCACTTGACGTGTTTGCAGCTGTGCTTATGGCTCGGTTTAAGTACGTGCTATGGCCCACATGGCATATATTAAAGCTGAAGCATTGTGATACACCAATATTACAACAAAGTAGTGCGTCTTCTCCTGGTGCCATTCTAATTATGATTCACGGGAAGCTAGTCATTCCATTTAAATTGCATTTTCTCCGACTTTCCCTCTAATGAAACGTATTAACCAACCAGACAGAACGTTCCACAAAAATCCCGTTCCTTTGGCTAATTACTTTGAAAGCCAGAAGCTGGGGTTGCAACATATTACCCGAGGCTAATAAGCTGACTGAGGAGAATAAGTACAAGCCTGGCATGAAACTTTACAACACTATATTGAGCAATAAGGGCCTGGCTGGGGAACAATTGCTCCACAGAGTGGCATCAGCTGTGAACTGCTTTTGGCCTCTGAACCATCTTTGTACGACTCAACAATGTAGCAGAGAAGAGACTGCTGAATGTTGTAATGACAAAGTCTCAGTGTTTGGCTGCGGCAACGCAAGATTTGTAAAATCCTATAATCTGCAGACCTCACTGACAAAGTAAATTCTCTCTTTCTGCTTTAGTATTTGCAGGAATATTGTGTGAGACACTGGCAATGACCCCACGTTTCTATTCAAATGTCCTGAGAACAGCAGGGGAAAAAAGAGGTCTGACAACCACTGCAATGGGAACTAGTGGTGGTAAATGTTTGGACTGCTTGTGATGCTGATAGTAATCCAATTATTGGGCAGTAAAACCAGTGAAAGCAACAGTACTTTAAGTGCAAGTAGAAGCAACAACATTAAAACCATCAATTTAATAAAACCAAGATAAATTACACCTAAAGTTGTTTTTGACCGGATTCAGGAACAGCCACGTTCACTTAATGCCAAACTTCAATCATTTAGCCTGTTTTAGTGCGAACTATACCTTTAAAAGACATCTGAAGCTAAAGAAGAAGGACAAACACTTCCAAAAAACAGGCAGCCCTGACAGCTTTGACCTGCTTTAATATTGGCTGATGATCCTCTTCTCTTTTTTTCCCCGTGTCTAACTTGTTTTCTTTTTTTTCTCCATCCTCTTTTATCCGTTATGCATCTCTCCGCCTCGTGACCTCCATCTTTGCCTAGCAGCATCACAACGGAAAAAACAGGAGCTAACAACATTGCTTATTTGCATTCACTTGCGTTCTGCCTCTTGCAAATTAGATGACTTTAATTTTGTAGTCCATGTATCTCGGTGTCCTAGTTTATCTCCCTGAAACTAATGCTGCAATTGCGGTTGTGCCGTGAAAAGGTTCGATGTCAATTAAGGGGGTTTAAAAGAGAACAACGAGGTATGTCCACGTCAAGGAAGAGGAGATTATGGCCTTGCTGAGTACGATAATATCCCTTCTGCTTCATCACGATCTCCATTCACTTCTCAATCCATATTTCTGTTTGCCCGTCAAGCACCAAATACCACAGAACAGACTGACAACCATGTCACAAGGACAAACAAAGTCTTCGCTGCGCACCAACCGTCACTCTTTAATATGCAGGCGGTGGACGACAGGAGAGGAAAAGAGCAGCCTTACTTTCCCAAAGCAATTTTTTTTTCCTTCTATGGCCCATCACCATTCACTGTTTTCAGGTGTTAATTACTGGCTTATTAGACTGTCAGAAGCGAAAGCCGGCAAGATGGAGAGAGAGAGAGAGAGAGAGAGAGAGAGAGAGAGAGAGAGAAACGGAGGGGGATGGAGAGGGTGCCTTAAAAGTAGGACACAGGAATACACCAGGCGCAAAATAAAAATCATCTCTTTGTGAGAGTGAGCGGTGGAGGGGGGTGGGGTGGTGGGGGGTGGGGAGGGAGGGGGGGCATTGAGCGAACACTTGTAAATGCGAAGACTGTGAGCTTATGGGGCGGGATAGGATGTGAGTATGGAGCATGGGAGCGGGGATAGGGAAGAGTGTAAATTGGGATTTAACTCCACAAAAGGAGGATTCCGGCTGAGTCACAGCATCTTGTCCTCCCACTCCTGCCCATCACAACTATCACCCAGAAGCAAGGAGGAGAGCTCAGGACTGGGAGGGGGGGTGAAGAGGAGGGACAGATTAGCTGCTGCAGCACACTACTGTTCGATTGTTTCACTGCTTTTTAACTTTCAGAAAGTGTGACACCTTAAAAATATTTACTTGTCTGATAAAACTCTAAAAACTCGTTATTTCTGTGTATAAATAACGTTTTATGTACAGCACAGTGTCGAGAGGAAGCTGTACTTCACTCAGTCAGCCTTGCGGGTGATCGATTGAGCCCCTCAGCGCAGGTCATCGAGGGTCCTGCCCAGTGTCTGAGGTCAGATAGTGGCTCGCTTCTCTACAGAGATCCTACTGTTGGTTTCTTGAATTTGCTGGGAAACACTTTTCTCAGTTTCAAGGTCAAAGCTTGAGAATTGCTGTTGTCAGAGGGAAGCGCCTCTGCCTCAGTTTTCTACACTGTTCCCAGCTGTTCTTCCATCCCTCCGCATTTCTCTGGTTTCTGTTGTTCCTCGTTTCAGAACTTACTGTCTTCTACTGTTTTGAATATGGCGTCCTCATTCTGAGAGCATCTGCTTGGAATACTAGAAGTTGAATAGCAGGATGTTCCCGAGAAAGATTTGTACAGGGAGCTGTCCAACCCCAAGTATACCAGGAACCATGTTATGAATCCACTGTCAAAGATAAGATCCTTCAGCCTCAAGTCGCCCCCATGTTATTGGGGCTCGATCTCAGCTGGGAACAGAGATGTTCCCAATGTGAGTCGTCACATTGGCTCCCCTCATGTCGCAACAGTCACATTGTACCTCGCCTTTGTGTGGTGGTGGCTGCCATTCGAGTGTGTAGGAATAGTGAGCGTTTCGTTGTTTGTGTGACTCTGAATTCGAGAAGCTAGTTTTTCATTCATCTGATTTCTTTCCCTCAGAATCTGGTCTTGTTGTACATTCTTTTATCAGATGGCAATATTTTTTATTTTTTTTACCCCGATATACAGTAGAATGGGAGTTACCTTTCTCATTCATGCGACATGAAAAAAGAGAAGGAATGCTGTTGTGGCTCTTGGACCATATTCTCTTTTGTATCTTCACAGTCTTTGATCTTATTAAATGTCTCTTTTTTCACCGTTCTGTGAGCTATTGAGGAGATGAAGTGTTATTCATGAAAGAAATTCATGTATTGAAGGGAGGGATAATTTTGCAGAATATGCCGGAGCTCTCGCAGGTGCTTTATTTGATCAGGGATTCGGTGTCTCAGTAACAATAAGAAAACATTGGCATTTGGGTTTTATTGCTTTTTGTCTGCTTCTATCGTTTCTTGATTAAACCAGGCAGTCAGTGACAAGGATCCTCTGTGGTGTCATTCTTCTGAGGGATTTTGCACCTTTTTCGCTTTCATTAGCTCTCGGTCATGTCACCACTGGGAGGTCTCACAAACCTCCTGACAGTGACTGCCATAATCTTGTCCAGGCTCTTTTTACACTGTTTTTTTTTGTTTGGAAACAAGAAAAACAAATACTGTCCCTAATCACAGCTCATTAAACGGTATTTACTCCCCACTCAGAGTTTTATGTTATCAAAGGTGTCAGTGACAAGATGCCAAATGTGTTACAAAAGGTTAGATGATGTTTTCTTTTACCTTTTAGTTGCTGGAATCGGGACTTATTTCATGTTTTGAAGCTAAAAGATACAGAATTTGTTTAGCAATGATATTCCTGAATATTTCACTCCACTTCTTTGTGAAAAAATGGGTTGTACCAACACATTTGGTAAAACCCATTTGGGTTGTACCAACCCATTTTTACACTCAGGGGGTGTGAAGACAGAGAGGATCTACATCTCCATGTGGCGTGGCTCCTCCTTTGGTGTGTCAGAGAGACTGTGCTGGCATGACAGCGGTTTCAAATCGCATTTTCTTAAAAAAACTGCAACTCCGTGTAGTCATGGATTTGTTGTGAGACTGGTATTCTGGACAAGCCACTTCTCTTCAACCACGATGCCTCCAGATTTGCCCCATCAAAGAATCATCTGGAAGCTGTGGCGCTCCGTAATCGGGAGAAGGCCACTGATGTGTCCCTGGGCTTTCTCCACTCAAACTGAATCACACAGGCGGGCGCACACAGACAACGGGGCTGCACGGCATGGCTTTTGGAAGGTCACTCCAAGAATAGCTTCCGATACATAAAAAAAAAAGGCTCATATTCAGTGAAGAAAGCACGCTGGAATGTGCATGCGAGCAACTGGACACAAAAACATGCAATAATTCATGGACACAGGCACAGGCCGGAGCACTCATACTGTCAAACACGGCGTAGATATGTACCAGTGGCTGATGCACACAGGGAACATTTGCGGTGGGCTAAAAGGGCAGCAAATTAGCCACCTCGTGTCCCACTCAAACAATCCTTTTATTCGTTGCTGCGGAGAGTGAGTTTAGTCTAAAAGTGGAGGGAACGAAAAAAAAATAGGCATAGCAAAAAGCATTGATTCTTTTACTGCTTGAATGAAAAAGCCTTGTGGTCAACACAGCAGAAGTTCTTAATGCTCATTTCTTCCACTAATGTGGACGAGGGCGAATGGCTAGAGCCAAGGGAGAGCATTTGTTGTTTAATGTAAATGCATTCGTTACACTATGTAGCAACATGTAAAGAAATATCATCAATTTCTTGACAAAACAGAAGACTTTTGTCTTCTCCGTTCTCAATATTCAGTATTTTTCAACATACAACAATTCTCTATATCTAGACATACAATTGCTATATATTATGGCAGTTGTATCAAAGATTTTTTAATGAATATGGGCTTTTTTTAAGTGTATATTGTCGTACGTTTTTTGCACATGATCACAGATACTTTTTATACATATACCTGCAAAAATATGAGGATTTTTTTTCTTCTCATTGTTTGCTTTTCCAAATGTGTTGAGTATTTTATGTTGTGCTGCAATCATGTCAACAGTGGTTTTTTTTTAGTAAGCTCTTGGATGTTGTTACACACAGTCCCAGTCACTGCAGATCTGACCAAGTCACTCAGATGTTAACTTCAGAAATTGTTGCACAGCTGCACAGCAATCAAATCCTCTTTTTCTTATTGTAATCGCTTTACTCTGCACTGGTGTCCTTAAACAGGTCCCTGCTTGCCGTAAGCAAAGGTCTTATTGTTGCAGTCAAAGCCTGTGGATGAGTGCATGTATGTAGATGCGCGTGTATGTGTGTGTCTGTGTGTGTGTGTGTCTGTCTGTGTGTTAGCACATGCAGGTATAGGCTTCCAGGCAATGCAGCCAATCCTGATGTGAAGTGACATGTGAGAGACCAAGCCTTTGGACACTGGCTGAGGGAAAGAAGAGAAACCAGATAAAAACGGACAGAGCCTTTATAACCAAAAAAAAAGTCGAAACACGAGTACACCAAAGCAGCAGATGGCATGCCCTCTCTGGCGCCCTTTCATTACATTTTCACTCAATTGCTCTTTAATCTTGCAACACATTTTTTTTTCCTATCATTATTTAAAAATAGGCTCGCACGAAAATACAAGCTCAGACCCGTGAGGGTGGGAGAGGAACGAGCGTTGGCTCAACTTGTCACAGTAAGGGGAGATTGGCTTGTCTCACAAAATGAGAGGCAATCTCTTCCTCTGGCTATTTGCTACAGTCATCATTGTCTGGATCAGGCCCATTCACCTGCCTGGCTGTCTGCTTAGCTTACCGTTATGTGTCCCTCTGTTGCCTCACTTGACCTGTTTCAACTCAGTTCATTTGATTCAGCTTGGTACTTTGAGAGGAATAAAAAACTGCTATTGCTCTAAGTGTGAGTTGCTGTGATCATCTATGCATGACGAGGACATACAACCTTTTATCAGACATGGATCAGTCCTCTCGTTCAAATGCGGTATCTGTGTTAATTACACAAAAACAATGCAAAAAAAAGGAGCGATTCAATCTTTCACGTTCCTTGAACAAAGCCTTTGAAGCGCTGCTTGTTTAGGGTAATTTATATGTTTGACTTTTACAACACGCGGTGCCATCAGGGGGCTGTCTGATGGCTCCCGAATTCATTCAGCAGCGTGACACTGATCCCAAATACACAGAGTCATAAAAGAGCATTTTCAGCATCAGCAGAACAAAGAGTTCTGCAGCAGATGCTACAGCTCCGATTTACAAGGCCTTGAAAAATTATACACAGGGGTTTCTAAAGGAGCCTCCCTAAAAGATGCAAACGTTGCAGGTAGCTCTTTATATCTGTTTGAGTTGCTGTGTTTCTACCTTGAGATGATTGTACCATTTTCTCTTCAATTTTCAAAGCTGCTGCCTTCAAAATATTTGAATCACTTAAATACCATTAACAAACGGTTGGGGTCAATATTATTGGGATATAGTTTCAAGTTAAAAATCGATGAAATGAGAAGGCACAATGAAAAAATCATTTTTTTTCAGAAGCACTGAAGACTCCATGGCAGGTACTCGAGATGACTGGGCAATTATATTGCCCTAACTGACTGCTTTTTGAGACAGATGTTGTGTTCACCGTCTTCAAGCAGGTCAGATACCCAAACTGACTGCAAAATGAGACAAGAGGTCTCTCAGCCACAGTCAAGGTTCTTTGCTCTGACAAGAGAGCAGATGGCCGTTCGTGGAAATAACAAACCAGATCAAAGGGAGAGAGAGAGAGAGAGAGAGAGGACTCTGCAAACTCTCCACTCCAGCTCATTCTCTTACACAGATAGCCTTTTCATGTTGGCGCTTGAGAAAATGTTCTGATCAAAACAGAAAAAAAAAAATTACATGCGTCTTGTATTTTTTTTCCTTGAAAAAAAAAAACTTCCACCACAGAAGTTCAAGCAGTTGGTCTTGCGATGCACATGTTCTCATCCCACAATGATATTCCATCTGCTTTTCTGTGTGGTTGTGGGTGTGCGAGTGCATCACTGACACTTTGTTGAACCCTGGAGAATGAGAAATCCACTGGGGGAATTCAGTTGCCACTCTCGCTACTTAGTAGGAGGTCAGTACAACTTTGCTGTCATGTTGCTGTGGTGAATTCTCAGAAAAAGGCTCATAATTTTTTCCGTCCTATACTTTTATGTAGGTTTTTACGTTTCTGGAATATGTTACCTAACAGGAATAACAGCTTTTACACCCTCAGCAAACACTTCAAACACAACGTATAGTGTCTGAGTTACCGGTTAACACCTTCACCATCTGGCATTTCGAGTTGCTCCAATGTTGGATGTCTTCACATCAATTCTCCCTTTGAAATATGCCACTCTTAAATGATCACACAATACCTGAAAACACACACATGAACATATGTCTCCAAATATCGCTACAGCCAAGCCAAGACCACCAAAACTGCGACACAGGGGGTTCCGAAAGAAAAGCTTATTTTCAGTCAATTCTGAAGTTAAAGCTTTGGGCTGATAAGCACTGAAATCGCTTTACTTCTCTCTTGGCCATTTAACAATGGGCCTTATGTGGGAAAGCATGACATATGTATATGTAAAAGGCACTTCTATCAATTGTTAGTCTCTCTGGGTAATGAGATCGGGGCTCACCTCCAGCCAGAGTCGATCTCTCTGGCAGGGTTTCGTTGATTCACCCCACACACGTGCATGAAGAGCTCACAGATAGATCTACGTGGAACTTCACACACTTTACTCAGAGACATCTCAGGAATACAAACGTAAACAAATAAGCACGCGCATACAAACAGTTTGTGATGCTTCTCGAAAACATTGGCCCTGGCCAGAGAGAGCAGCTGTTTTTCCTGAGGCAAGCATCCACATCCTCACATCGTTTTTAAATAGAATCCATCTCATCCACCAGAAAGCACTCGAATGATGCAGATTTCCCTTTTTTAGTTGCTAACAGGCAACACATTCTTAAAAATCATTCATCCTTATAAGTTAGGATGCAACTGAAGCATTGCGGAGCTATAATGGAAGCACTCGTCAAACAAAGCCAAGCGAGAGGTCGTACACTCATAACAGCAAATAGTGACGACAAACTTATAAGTGTTGGGTGCATCAACAGGGAGAAAGAGTGACTTATTGAACGCATGTTTGAAAATGTGGAGGACTGAAATAAAATCTTGAGTGAGCCATATTCATCGGCAAGGCTTGGATACGATCCCGGAGCACTGTTGTCCACTTCCTACATTAGAAGCAGAGCTGCTTGAGATGTGCTATCCCACTCGGCTAACAGAATAGCTCGATTGAAAATCTGTCTGTCTGTGCTGCGGGGGCAGTGAGGTATAGGCAGGTATGGCTATGGATTTTATCTCAGGCAGTACGAGCTAAAAGAGGGAAAACAAACAAAAAAAACATCATGGATCACATCACCGTTTCAATAAACGTCTCAGTGGTAACCCATAGCAACTGATACAAATCAGTTCAGCAGTGACTGGAACGAGATGTTGCCCTTATTTGGTCATTGCAGAGATTTTCAGGTTTGATTACACTTGGCGTCTCACGACATCAGTAGGTCTCGTGTTTTGTTGCAGCTTTCACATGTTGCATCTCGTGAAACGCTCAGTGTCATCACAGATTAGAGCTAAGTTGATCTCATCAACCTTCAAACAAGACTGTTTCCTCACCTGAGACGGTCCTGACCACCTCAGAGGTGTTCCTCAGGCCCACGAAGGAGAACTGGTAGAGCCTCCAGGAGCGGATGTCTCCGACCTCCACTGAGCTCCTCTTCCATTTGTACACGATCTCCTCCCTCGGGTAGCCGTCTGAAGGGTAGAAAGAACAGTTCCAATGACACACAGTTTAGTTGACACAAAAACAGAGGAGGGAGAGAAGCTTGGCGCAACAATGACACCATTCACTTCCCTTTTAGGGAAATATCTTAAGACTTTGGTGCCCAGATCTTTCACGCAACTGCGTTCAATGTGAAACAACAACGCCGAGCACAGTCCCTTTTTTTTAGCGTAATCCATACACACAATGTCAGCGAGCTTGCGAATAAACAGTTTCATGAAAGAGCCATTATATAACAGACTCCTGCACAACATGTTGACACAATATCCAGCCCATCTGTGGGGAGAAACTTCACTGAAACACTGAGCTGGCTCGAAAGAGATGGAGAGGCGTTTCTTTAATTTTTCTGACCTCCGGTGCCTCCCCTACAGTTGTCAGAGTCACAATCCAACTCGTTAAAAGCCGCTTCACTTTCACCAACAGATTCATTGCAAGAATCAAGTGATATCTGAGAGTATTGAACGTCTGTCTGGTATCTGAGGGTTGGTGAAAAACGGCTGAGTTAATCTTCTTTTGAGCAAGGACCCGACCGATTGTTCCCCCAGTACAGGTGGTAAAGTCAGACTGTAATGATTTTCAGTCGCTCCTCTTTAGATTTCAGTCCGGTGCAATCTGCAGTCTGCAGATGAGCTACGTGATGAGGGAGTGGCTTGAATAATGCACGCCAACTTTCCTCAGTGCAAACTTTAAATGATTTTATGACTAAAGTGCTCTCAGACATCCAGTAATGGCGGACCTCAAAGGAGCAAGGGGATGAAAGGTGCTGCCCATTTGCCACATTATACCCAGTCAGGCTAGCAGTCAGCAGCTTCACTGGTAATGCATCATGGACACATTATTGATTCAGTGTCCTTTTGGGAAGTGAGGAACTACAATACTCCAAGTGTGTATGGCCATCAATTCAACACTTTGAACTTCTTCACCCCCCCCCAAAAAAGCCGCATGTGATCAAAATATTCAAATGCAACTCTGCACAGACTGAAGCAACGTACTGTCTCCTGTGTGTTTCCTAATTCAATCGTGTGGTGTAATTTCGTCTGACTGAAGTTAAAACCGCTGCAGAAGACGCTGCACTTGATTAATTTAACATGCTTTCTTGCTCCGTGGCACGTGTTGGGGGGGTAGAAAAAAAAATGCCGCGTGATGAATTGCAGCGCGCTGCTCCGCCTGCTACTTCTGAGATTGAGCTCATGTGCTGTACGTCAAGCAATTTTCAAAGTTCTGAAAACATCCATGGCTTTCATCAAATTTAAATGAAGGCCTCTGTTCCATTTTTAGGCAGCCCACTCCTCCCGCTTTCTGTCTTTCTTGTGCAGTGACTGCAGCTTTTCAGGAAGCCTTCTCTCCAGGGAGTATCCCATGGTGCACCTCTCTGTAGATCTATAGCGCCCTCATTAGCATACCGCACCGCCCCGGTCACTCTCCACATGGAGGCACTGAGACATCTCGAGCTGTGTCACTTTTTCACAAAGCACAGGTGGAGCACTTATCACCATCAGAACAAGAAATAACCAGTATTCAATTAATTTACTTTATGCCTTTACATGCCATAGTTCAGTTGAGTCAAACATGTGGCCCATGGACCATAATCGGACCATCAGAGGGTCCAAATCTGGCCTGCGGCATCGAATCATAAAGGGTGAAATATTTGTACATCTGTTCAAAAATGTTCTATTCTTGACTATTAACATTTGAAATGGCATCTCAGAAGAAAAAGAGTCGGATTTTGATTAGAATAATGGTTTTCTGTTGCAGTATTTATATTCCTTTGTGTCCTTCTGTTAATCCAAGTCCTATCCTGTATTCTGTGTATCCACGCAGACATATTTTATCTGTTTTTATAGTGGCTAAAGTGAAGGAAATACTAAAGCAGTTACGAGATGAACTCATTCATTTGGTCGGCTGCACATTTTTTCCTGTTAATGGCCATAGAGCATCTGCGTGCATTTAGGATAACACACAGAAAGACAAGGGAGGGGGGGGAAACAGTGTGCGGTTAGCATATGGCCAAACTTACAGCTTGAAAACTCCAGGGGACACGAGTGCTCATCCATCGGGAAGTTGTTCAGTTTAAGCTGGCACTCGGCATCAATAGTCAACCTGCGGAGACACGAGATTTAGTCCCATTGTTACCAGACACAAAAGCTAACAGTCACACTAATGTGAATTAAAGAGGGTGTTGAAAAAGGAATATTTAAAAGCGTAACCTTATCACTAATGACGTTCATTAAAATTTCACCAAACTAAATAGATGTTTTTTTTTCTCAGCAGCAACACACTCCTCTCTTTCTTTTCACACTTGAGGGAGTTCGAAGGCAAAGTCATTAAACTTCCTCTTAATGAGAGAATGACCTTAAATGACTTTACCCATCCATGCACGCGCTATTGTCATGTATCATTGTGCTCTGAATCACAGCGGTCATCCTAATTAACCAGTGGTTAGGTTCTGAGTTCCTTAACAAATTAATGAAGTGGAGGGGTAGTGTTCTGCTCAGGAGAACATCCATCATGGCTTGATTGAGTCCAGAAGACTTCACTTTCTCTCTTATTATCACCCATGATATATTGTGGTGTCAGCGCAAATGTCTGCAGTATTTATGATGGCACGCAAACATGATAATAAGTGCAATTAATATTTGTCTTTCGTCCACCCACCTGTCTCATACATGTCATATATTTCTTCATCAGCACTACAGGTGTGATACTTCAAACTTGGAGTCATTTGCAGGTAGAGTATGAGGTAATACTTGGAAATATTGCTGTCAAATTCACTCATATTATTCTATGAATCTTTAGCTTTAC
>JAUESE010000008.1:10264568-10278194 GCA_032274725.1 Malacoctenus triangulatus
GAAACTAATTTTCCCCGAAGAAAACCTCCAATTAATGACAAATTCATCAGTTGTCTCAGTTCAATCTGGCCTGCCTTGTGTTTTCACCTGAGTGTGTAGAGTATCCGCCCGTCGTTCCAGATCCTGAGCATTCGATTGGGTGTTGTGATCCAGTGGGCGTCGGCCTTCTTTGAGTTGCGGAAGAAGGTGTCGGGGATCCAGATCTTGCCGACCATGTTGCTGTTGAGGCGCAGGACCTTCATCGTGCTGTTGAATTTTAACCTTCTGTCGTACCAAGTCTGGGCGAAGAAGATGTCGATGGTGTATTCCTGGCGACATAGAACGCAGTTTCACCAGAACTGTCGGGTTGAACTTTGAAAGCTGAACACGCTTTGTGTCAGTAAACAGTTGTTTTTTTTTTTTGTCAGGGAAAAGCCTTGCAAAAAGCTGTCAACAATGTGCAGCTTCTCACTGTGAGCGCCAATGAGGCCATCTGAAATTGTGAGCCACAAACGCGCTCTGTTTTTGCAGTTTGAAGGGAAATCGTCCCCGCCTGTGGAAACTTCAAGCTGGAACAGTTTAGAAAGCATTTTTCCCCTCAGACAAGATGGAGCCTATTCAGGCCAAGAAGCTCTTTTGTCCCCACTAAGGAGTACTGCTGAAAAAGACCATCTTGACGCCCTCAACCTGAAAATTAAATGTTCAACGGGGCAATTAATAACTCCGTATTGTTTGACTGAAGTATTATCCAACCCCATAACCTGCAGCCTTGGCAGCACTTTGTCCTGAGTCTTGACAAAACCTTCCATCTCCTATTCAGTCCTTGTGAGAGCTTTGTTACAGCATTTATATACATAAAACGAAGCCAATGCAGGAAAGAGGGGAGCTGAGAGCGAAGGTGAGATGCGCTCTGATGTGAGAGGGAAAGGCAGTGAAATCGGGGGGAGCTATCAGTCTTTGTTATTTATTTTGTTATTTGGATTGGTTGAGCCCTAAAGGTTCAAAGTGAGGTACAGCGGGAGAGAAGGCAGAAATCTGGGGATTTGTGTGCGAGAGGGTACAGAGGCATTAGCTCTCCGACAAAGCCGAGCCCGACAATAAAGTTTAAATCCACACCAAGGAGTTCTAAATGAGATTCGAAAAACCATTTTCACCAGGTAACGTTCCCATCCTTCCAGCGTCCTGTTTGTTTCTCCACGAGGGACGGACCGACAATTCAAACACAACAAAGAAAGGAAGGTTAAATGCCTTGATCTTCGCTTGAGCGGGCAGGATAAACATTTGCTTTTTCTTTGTTTATATGTACACACAGTGATCTTTCAGGAATTACATTCCTTTCAGTGGAAGCAGTTGCACATCATTTTCTGAGGCAACTACACATTATCCATTTATCTTTCTCTTTCAGAAGTTCCTTCTCACCGTCGGTGCTTACTGCACCCTCTTCTTTCACACTTTTTGGACTTGTAGCCTTGCCATTTTTCAATTATTCCCAACGCATAATTAAGAAATTAAAATGGTATTCATGCTTAGTTGCACGCCCCCGCACCATCGGCCTATTCTCTGTTCTCCAGAGGGGAAAAAAAAGGAAAGAAAACTACCAGCCTCCCCACATTTGTCATGTCAGAGTGTGGACGCACCGGGCCAACCACACATATTACATATGAATGTGAGGCAATCAGTCAACCTTTCATGTCAGCAGAATGCCCTCCTCACACAAACGCCACCGTGCAGGCGTTCAGGCGTGCAGGCACTCTAACGTGAGCACGAACGCACATTGGCCGACTGATGCCATCGAACGCTTCTTCTGTTCCAGCATCGTCGTGGCTGCGGTTATTGAGAGTGGGTGTTTTAGCTAAGACTAAGTGAAAGGGAGAGTCATCACCATGTTGAGCAGACTGCTCTGCAGAATTACAATCAAAGGGGGGGCTCTCAGCAAGGGCATGCAACAATGACAATGACAGAAAACAATGCTGATGTGCAATTTCCAAGAGGCCCTCGACAGTTCTCGCTTGCTGTTACCTCCAACCAGTCTCTCTGAACTTGTCCTTTATTGTTAGGATTATTGCTTCTGCATTACAGCTATATATTTTCACAACACTCACATACATTATCATTGAAACTCAGACAGCATGAAGGAACACTCCAAGTGTGCAAATCAGCCCAGCTCAAAGACATTAGGATAATAAAGTAACTGATGGGATTCCATTGGGAGGATATTTGCAACACGAAACAACTTCCCAAACATCCTACACTTGCTCCCACACATATTGGCTCCAAATACTGCACAATTGTGGTGGAGAAATACTGAATATTTTTGGGCAGATTTTGCAAAAAAATGAAAAGAACTTCTTAAATTAAATTTAAAATTAAAAAAAAGTAGCAATTATGTGTATTCATTTATACTTGTATACAAACAAAATGGTCATTGTTGACACAATACATTACAGTAATGCATTGTATACATAAATGTGAATTTTCTAATGTATATGATAAATGACAAACCTGTAATAATTGTGAATATGTTCTGTAATATTTGTGAATATAGTCTATTGTATAAACTGGTCTGTCGTTGGTGCTCAGAGATGGATGATTCATTAGAGTGATGATGTTTTTGTGTTTAGCTCCAACAATAACAACAGACAGATAATCAAAAGCTGCAAAAAAAATGTTTTCCTCGAATCCAACCAAGAGAATCACAAATTTGTATATTTATCTAAACAAACCACAAAAAGTGTGAACAGGTGACACCTCTATTTTCTTCACTGATGCAGTTTTTGGCAAATACAAAGTGAGAAGATTTCTGAATTTGCTGGTTGGATGCAGCCATTTGCAAATATGTTGTTTTTAGCTCTGGCCTCTGTTCGAGCAGCAAAACATGGCTTCCTGTTAATCAGTTTTATATTATTCAAAAAAATCAGGTGTTTAATTACAGTCGGATGAATTAAACAGGCAACATTTATCCATTTATTCATAAGCCTGAGCTGTTGTGAAGTAGCTGCTCATAAACCAAAGGGAAATTGCAGAGATGTGGTGAAGCAACCAGACCTGCATGACAGCAAACATCTGCAGTTGAGGTTCTCATGAGCAAGCGCTCCTGAGTAGATCATTGTGGAAGGAGGCAAAGAAGCACACATTTGTGGAGAAATCTTCTCCTTTCAGCTTAAAATTGCAGCTCCAGGCTGAGTATTAATAGCAGCTGTGACACATTAACATATTCCAGTATCACTTACCATATTAATAGCATTTACTGGGCCGATGCTGTTGACAAACATGTCGGTGTGGATCACGGTGGGCTTGACTGCAAAGAAGCACAGGAAAAGGCATTTTAGACACCAGCAATGGTCGTTTGATATTGTGCACAAGTTTCAGAAAGGTTTTTTTTTTTTTCCAAATCAATTTAATTGAAGAAAAAGAATCACTTTTTGCAAGTGTTTGACTGGAAAGCGTCTGGAAGCAAAATATCCCATTTCAGTTACTTTGTAGTCCATAAACATGGTGTTGACACTTGGTAAACAGGCTTCTTTGCAATGTCATCACAACGATGCTTATACAACATTCAGCTTAGAAACTTTGCTGGCGTAATGTTTACCACTTCCTTGGATAAAACATGTTTTAATGCCTTTAAACATCTGCAGTGTTTAAATTCAATGATCCCATGTCACACTCATATTCTTTATTATCATTACTTTGTCTTTAATGTGTGTAAAGTATCAAATAGTGCTAATAAAATAGAAATCTCTGTTCATTCTTCCTCTGGTCTGCAATAAGACATCAGAGCCTGCAGGTCTCACTTCCATCTCAAACAGGCTTTCTTCCTTATTGACTCAGTCGTTATGAGCAAAATCCTGCACATTCATCATATGGTTTGGTTAAAGCCTCTTGAATATCCTGTGTGTGACACTGATCCCTCTTTTTTTTTTACGTAAAATGGTACACATACAATCAATTGGAGGCCGTGCATACCTTCATGTATGTGAATAAATCATCTCTGCTCGTGCATCTCTGCACCATCTGGCCAACACTGTGAGCTACACCTCTCTGTGTTTACTCCCCGTGCTGGTTTAGTGAGACAAACAGGGATACCTCAGACAAAGTATGTGTGAGGAACTCGGACAGATTGGTGTCGGGCGGACATCCATCCTCTGTCAGGGCCTCTGAGATAGCCCGGATCGGCCTTTACACTGCGCTGTCTGATGTTTATGGATGACTGGGCGTTGTGTCTGAGGGATGAGTGAGGTTAGGACTCAGGCGGCCTCAAGGCTCCATGTTGGAGCTGGAGCAAGTGTGAGACATAGTCTGAGGGAGTGACTGCAGGTTTGCATTCATTTTCCATGTCACTCACAGGCAAACATGAACGCCGACTTCCGTCCGTCCCCTGCAGATATCACTCGTGCATGCATGAACTAACTCGTGCTTAAACACACTGTGACACACGCACACAATTCCTAATGGTTTCTACGTGCTCTCACATATTGGCCCTGACAAGGAAGTGTGGTTTTTTTCCAGTTCCATCAATATAATTAGACTGAAACTGTGCATGATGTGTGTAATCCTGGACTAGATTGTAGGCGCGATCATCACATGCCAGGCATGCCGCGAATACAATATTATTATATAAAGGTTAAATTAAATTTTTCTTATTCGATGCAGCCAGCTGGATGGTGCAAGGCTTTCATCAATAGAAAGAGAGGTGCCAAGAAATCATTATTCCAAGATGCCAGTGAACATGGAGTGACTGTGCGAAAAAATTTTCAAACTTGCTGTCTGAGACAACGGATTACATGCCAACACTCCCACTGCAGGCGACTCTGACCGTGGCCATGCATTCCCAATCACTTCTCTGAGTTTCCCTCTCACTGGTACTGAAATCTGTGAAACTGTGTCTGTTCTAAAACAAGAGAGAGACTTCGATCAATGCAAGGACGTGTTAGAAATTGAGAGTTTCCCCCCCTTTTTTTTTTCCGCCCCCTTATTTCTGTCCAATTGTCTTCAGTTTTCATATGTACTCTATACTCTAGGGCCATTAAAATTTAAATGAGCATCACAATGGACTTCAAAGCAAAGACGTGGCACGATCGGCAATTAATCTAAATCCACGTTTCAGCGCTGTGAGGAGCCGAGGAGAAACTTCACTTTTGCCGGGCTATGGTTGGTTGGTTGGCAGCTCAGATGACAGTATAGCCAGCTAATTATAACCCCAGCGTAGACATGGAACTTGGTAGCAGCTGGAGGACCAGCGCTGAGAGAGCGAGATCATAGCACATTTGAAGAAGACGGTTAAGACGGTGGCAGCCGGTCGCCCAGTTAGGCGGCGACGCTCTTGGTTGAAGCTAAACCTCAAAGCAGATCTGGGCCGCTCTCGAGCGCGGGCCCGCCTCTCAAGAAGAAGAAGAAGGAAAAAAAAAAAAAAGGCGATGTCCTCCTTGAAGTGTGTCAAATAATCCACCACGATGTAGCCCTACAGTGTACAGGAAAATCATCAATGCCGACTGATTTGAAGGCTTTTCTATACACATCAGTGTCATGCAGATTCTTTCAACGTGTTCAGCCGTTTCCAGCCATTCATTTGTCATGCTTTAAAGGTTTAGGATTAGCGTACGGTCAAATCGTGGCAGTGGTACCTTTCAGCTGCTCCTAATGGTTTTCTAAAGCTTCTGCGAGCGAGAAGATGACATTTCGAAAGGGAAGGCATCAACCTCTCAGTAGGAGGTGTAAGAAAACAGTTAATGAGATTGTGCTTTTTTTTTCTCTCTCTCTCTCCTCGTGTCAATGGTGACGTGAGCGGTGAGAAAAAAAACACATCGCATTTTTGAATCTGGGGGCAAAGAAGAGAGGGGAAAATGCTATATTTGTGTTTAGCATGCGAGATTACACGACGGTAGTTCCAGAATGAGGCAAAAAGAAATGACTGTAAATTCCTTTGCATCTGTCTTCCCTCTTGTGCTGACTGCACTCTCTTGTATTTGTTTGCCAGTACCTGCTGGGCACAAGTGAACCCGACAACTGTTTCACCTGTAACTCTCTGACACAGCCCCACAGGAGTCCTGCCATTGCACTTAACTATTCTCCCCATTTACCACTTGAACAGCCAGTGTCCCGCATCCACCGGTAGGTGGGCAAGCTATTCACTCCCAGCGTATAGAGAGATGCAGCTTTATCATCATGTGACAACGTGTGACAGCTTCTGACTACAGCCAGTTGTCTCTGGAACATTGGACCATGCATCAAGTGCTGAGGCTACCGAGGCTCCCCGCGGTCTGCTTTTTTGCAGATAGACGTGATAGGCTTATGTAGACAAGTCCGTCCAGCCCATCTGTCCATCAAAGTGAAGGGAGTAAGCTACCTGTCTGCGGGTTCACAGCGCCATGACAGACAGCTCCCCGCACCGTAATGCATGCATGTACACAAACACAGGTCCACATACTTCATGAGGAATCAGGCTGCTTGCACATAACACACAGAGACACCTTGTACTCGTCAGCGTGATACAATAATGAACCATGATGTTCTTTAAACGCAGTGAACGCGCTCGTGTCTTGCAGCTTGAGCTCGCCTACTGTTACCATGGCATGCTATTAAAAACTCACTTATCCATTATTTATTGTACTTCTGGTTACACGTTGCAACTCGTTGGTGACTGAACACTCAAATTTGTCACAATTTCTTTGTGATTGAACAAATATCATATGTCCTTGGAAAAAAAGCTCAATAGATTGTCTTATTGACTGTGGCTTGTTGGATCTTATGTGAGGTTTTTTAATCACTTTCAAGAATTACTGCTTCTAATAAATATAGGTTATTGTCAAAATTCGACTTGCTCAGCATTCTGAACACTAAGTGTTACTGATTACCAAATATGACCTTTACATGTGTTTCTGTACAGCCCCACATGCTTTTTTCATGCGTGAGAAAACGCAAAGATACTCATCTTCATACGTGTGATCATGTGGCTGCGTAGTTGTGTCACTGAACAGATGGTCCATGAGTGGAGAGAAAAAAAAAATCACTACCCACCTCCAATGTCAGGCCTGAGTTTGTTGTCATATCCATCTAGTAGGCTGTTGAGGATGTGCGTGACGTCACTCTCGTACACTTTGGGAGTCAGCACCCACGTCTTGTTAGCCACCTCGTCATCGTCGTCAGTCTGGAGGGAGCTGCGGGGAGAGGAGGAGAAAGCGTGCTGGCAATCAATAATTGCTTTTAAAAAGGAGGACGTGCTCTTTCTTTCAGCGTCTGCTGTGTTCGTCATGAAGGAACATTCAGAGATAAGAGAGGCAGGGAGTTAAAGAAGCCTTTTGAAGATCTCAGTCCAAGGTCAGGATGGAAATCTTGCCTTTCTTTTTGCGTCGCTGTTATTTCTCGTGGAACAAAGCTGTTGCATCACTGCGAATGCAAATGTGACTCACAGCAAAGAACAAGCTCCGACTGTATCGTACATTCAATGCAAAAACGCTCAATTCCACTGTTAAATGTCCAAATCTGTGTACCAATGCATCGTATTTTTTTGGCCCCCATTTCAAAGATGCTTATTTTCTTTGATTTAAATTACCATTTTCATGTCAGAATCAAAACTTAATCCATATCTTGGGTACCTAAGGGGGCAGTGTTTTGATCAAGAACCCAGCAGATTTTCAAGACCAACCCCATCACGCATTGAGACCACATCTGATAGGACACGGCACAAACAAACTGTCTCTCCTTTTGATGTGCTGATTTCAAAATTAGATGAAAGGCTTTTACTTATTTGCTTCAGATCTTTGCATTCCCCGCATAAAAAAGACATCAGGGTATTCTTTTAAACATATACATATATTATTCTTTTTTTTAAACTAATCTGAGGTTTTCCGTCAGGCTGCTGAGATTTGAAACTGACAGAAACCCTCAGCTGAACAATGACATACGCACAGTTATTATGAGGGCCTATAGTGTGTGACAGCCGTTATAATCTTTGTGACATATGGCTTTAATCATTCATTGGGATCTCCACGGAGACTTGTACACTCTCCAACAGGGAGCTGAAGTCACTGGTTCAAGTAATGCGGTTATACAGTCAGCAACCTCGTTAGCAGTGATGATGCAAACTCATGGTATTCTTTAAGTCCGATTCAACAGGATTCATTTTGAATCTCATTTCCTGTTCAAATTCAAACAAGCATTTTTCTTGACGACAATTTAAGATTCGTAAGATTCGCATTTGTCTGTGACTTTTTTTCAACCCCAATGTTAATCTCTCTCTTCCTCACGTCACTCTTTTCATGATAGATTTTGATCATACTGATTGGGCAGAGGTGTGATAAAATTGAAAGGCAAAATAAATGAGAAGAGACTTGAGTGCGAGTTGGTAGTCGTTGCATTCAGAGGTGAATTTTAACCAGGAGTAAGAGAAGCTACTTCTCTCCCACACTAACACCTTCGGCCTGTCGGTCAACGGGTTTAAGCAAATGTGAGTCAGTCCGAATGACAACCTTGACAATCACATTGGATTCCAGCAAAAGCTCGGCTTCAATTTAACTCGGTAACTCGGTAGCCTGATGGCAGAGGTGTTGATGTGTCACGTTTTAAGCCCCCTAAACATTCCTTCAGACGCCTCAAACTGAAAGAAATGAGCCTCCACAAACGCCACCACAACAATGCTGTGTGTTATCCCCCCCCCCCCCCCCCCCCACACACACACACACACACACACACACACACAAAAATATGCAACCAGTAAATTATATGTCTATAATGACAGCGCCCTCATTGTTTTATCACCACTTTTTCATGTTTAGGGGCTGAATAGCAGAAGGATGTCATCTCCAGTTATAATGTACTTGGGACCATTAGCCCACTGACAACATGCTTTCATGAAGTAGGAGTGAGCGATTCCGCATAATGCTGCTGGGAAAAAGAAAGACGTGTACTCTATGTGGGTTGAGTGAAGAAGATGTGCAAGTGTGTGTGTGTGACTGGAGGAGAGGGCCGGGTGAAAGCATGTGTGTTAAGTACATGATGGAGGGGAAGACTGTGGGCTCAGCTTTTGCACAAGAAAACAGTGGCTAAATAAACAAGGCGTCGTTTGTAGCTGGCAACTCGCATGTGACTTAACTAAGGAAGCAGGTGATTAGATAATCAGCATCGAGGACCCCCCTCAAGACAAGCTTTGTGGTTGAAGGGGGAGTTAAAAGATGTGGTTAAGAAGTAGGATTTTCTTTAGATTTGTAATTACATAAGCTCTGTAGAATCACTGACAAAACACACACACACTCACAAAAGTTAACCTGAATATGGTCCGTAACGACAGAAAGGAACCTAAAATTATGATTACTGTTGGGATATTTTAGGACCATGAGCAAATAATCGATCTGATTTAGAGCCAAATCCCTCTAAACTTTTAGCTGTGGACATACATGATCATTTCACCTTATTAGCCGATAATGTTGAACTATGTAATGCAATAACATAATATTAATATGATTAAATGTGGCATTCATTTACTTTCCAGTGGGTTCTGCTGTGGCAGCATCATTTTTCAACTCTGTCTTATTAATGCTAAAAAGATTTGAAATGAAAGGTAACAAAATAAATTATTCACACAAGATTGGAATTTTTCTATCCATTTCAGTCAAAATGACAATAAAAACATTCAACCAAAATGCAAATCTTTGCTAATTATTGGATTCAAGACACATTGATATGCATCATTCATTATTACCTCGCTGTTATTATATCCTAGCCGGAGGTTTTTATTATGAATATATTTTGAATTTCTTTCTGGTGAATGGTGCAAAATTAATCAACTCGCTCTGCACAATTCCAAGCACAAACCCTTCTACCGCCAATTCAAATGATCCAAATAGCCTCCAGATTTGAGCTTTAAAATGGACAGATATTGTAATATTAAAGCAAATTATTTTAATTTTCAACAACTAGCAGAATATACAACAAAACAAAGAGTTTAAAACCGTTGCTGAAGCCTCATGGAATGAAAAAAACATTTTATATGTTTAGTTTATTTATAAATTACATTGTACGTGTATCACATTGGATTGCTTTAAAATAGGCAACTTTACAAGTTACATGCACGATACTGACAGAGATGGCAAAACAAAGACCCTTTGCACGTTCAGCTGCCTCAACAGAAATGCTAATTTATACGCAGTAGGTAGGAAATACAATCATCGGAAACAATGACAGGATGAAAGAGAAAAGTGTAGCAAGACAAATGGATACAGATGCTGAGAAGAAAAACGGATATGGAGGGGATGGGAGAAGTCCAGGTGTGTCTAATCCTCAGGCCATCGCAAATCTGGATCAGATGTGCACCTCCGACTCAGATCAGTAAGATAGCCAACAGCACCAAAGTGCAACCTTGAAATAGTTGCGAGCTTTCAGCGTGGCGATGGAGCGACGAGAGGCAAAGAAAAGGACTCCTCTGAATGAAATAATAAAGAATCTCAGTTGGTGAATAGCACCGTTTCCATGGTAAAGCCGGAGGATGGAGGCCCTGATAGCTTTCTCATGTTCTTCAGATGAGTGTGGCGAATAATGTTTTGACCAGCACTCTCTCTTAGCCTGCATCAAATGCCATTAGGCGCCATCCATCGCAAGAAAAAAAACACTAATGCTTTAAAATATTAAATTGTCGTTCTTTTGTGACTTGGGCGAACTCTTTCACACATGCCTTGCTGACCACTATCAGAAGAGTTTGGAAGTGGGAGGATAGAAAAAACGGGTGCACGGCGGGGAAAAAAAAACAGGGTAAGAGAAGGAGCTGCAGTTTTTTCAGACTGCTGCAGTCCTATCATCTATATTCATCTCGCAGAGTATCTCTGCGTATATGGAAATGTTCCAAACATGAGCAGATCAAAGGGAAAGCCATGTGTTCACATCTAAGGGTTTGCCTACTAATTTGGTACCTGAAGGCCCACAGAGAGGCCCGCGCCAGCGAGCGCACGTGTGCTGCATGCATGTGTTTGTGTCCACACGCATGCGTACGCCGCGGCTGCACACGCAGTTCTAATAATGATAATGAGATCATGGGAGTTAGATCTCAATTAAAATCTCGTCTCAGGTTTGATGTGAAGTGGTGGAGACGTGGCTCAGCCCCCCCGCAGTTCCACATATTCATCAGGAAGGGGGGGGGTGACAGCAAGCAAATCAGCTTTAATATAAAAACAGCCAGGAGCCCCCCGCCCCCACCCCCCCGCGGCTCTCGCCTTAGTATGTTTCAAGCTTTATCTACGAGAGGTACCGCAACAAATGACAAATTATGCTCATTATTACTCAGCATTAAGTTGGCCCTGAACTTTTTGGCAACAAAGCAACAAAACACTTACGCTGCCCATCAAGTTGCTGCTACAATAAATCTTTCACAAGGTGCACCTTTTTTCTTTTTTTTTTTAACAGAAGACACAACAACACGACAGCGTTCAATTCTTACTCATAAACAAACTGTAACTATTGGAAGTGGACCGAAATTGTTTTTGTGCCAGGCTGTCAGTTTACAAAAAGGAACATCTGCAGCGATGGCGCTCACATACAGGAGTGTCAGCAGCCAATTACCAGGTCTGTGTCAGCCTGCTCTACTTAACTGACTTCTGGCACAGGGAACCGGCCCGTTTGCAGCTTTAGCTAAGCTCAGTGGAGACCAGATCACACAGATTAGCTGACATCCACATACAAGGTTAACTCGTTCCTGTCAATGGCCAGGTATAATGAGACATTAGGGCAATCTGTCACGCTGCCACCACTGTGCACTGAGTTGAAGGCTCAGCAGGCACTTTTTTAGGCATTCATTTTGGAGTTCATCACTTCATACACAACTAAAGAGCACGCCTTTTATACGATGCGACTGCGTGAACTGTCCTGACAGTATTAGTTTGTAAAGTGCTTCCGAGAGGGCACGCTGAGGATAGCCAGTGTAAGCAAGGTCTAATTAAAATCTTTCAGTTGGCTTAGCTTTTTATGTTTACTCTGTCTTGTGATTTTAAACCTGATATAAATATATATCTACATTAAGTCTGCTGGGATCTTTTTTATTTTCATGCCAGGTACAGACATGCAAAAAAAATAAAAAAGGTCAGGGGAAAGTGCATCCACCCCATTTTCCAAGGTAACATAAACATGCAATATTTGACAGCCAGTCAACATTACTGAGTGTTTTTGACTGGAATGAAAGACAGAATTGTAACTCTTGTCTGTGACTGAACGATCACTCTGCTAAAGTTCTCTGAAGCAACTGTGATGCCTAATCTATGAACACATTTCTCCTTTCTGGTAATTTTTCTGAAGATATGATCAATAGCAAAGGACTAATGCTGATGAGAAATATGCATGCCACATTCTCCAATGGTAACAGGCAAAGAATACTGTATTCCTGTGGTTTTATTGGCCGTAAACAAAGAATAACTTCGGATTATCAGTATCTGTAGAGTAGTAATGGATCAGGCTTTTTCGATTGGGACGAGACAAATGATCCACAAACTCGAAATCACATGTGCGACAGTCAGATCGACTGGGAATTAGACAGCAAGGTTTGCTTTAATGATAATATTTCAGACAGGGCCCTTAAATATGGCATGTTATGATCTCGTTACCATGGCGACTCCCGTTTTATTGTGACACTTAGTCAACTGAATAAATGGGACTCATCAGTGCGGGTGTTAATTTAAACCCTCCCAACTCTGAAATCTGAAATTGCTTTGACCTTAATATCTCCTGGGTGATGAATAGGAGAGAGGCTCTCAATAGTAAACAAGAGGGGAGCTGTGAGCTTTGTCTGTCATCTTCTCCTGGCACATCAAACTGTCTCCACCATAGGCTCAAAAAAAGAGGAAAGAAAGTTGACATCTGCATGCCATCAGCTGCATTTTTTGGAGTTCTGAGATAGAAATGCACACAGTGCACTGCTTGTTATGGGATACATGACAGTATGTCAAAATTCCCAAGGCTTTCCCAATGACAAGAGGCAGACAGTATATGACAGCCTGATTTGAGTCAAAAGCACTGTAAGCGCCCCATTTAAAGGGGGACACTTTCAGAGCCTCTGCACCAAAGTAAAACAGCTGCAACGACTCAAACAAATCCACCACAAATAAGCTTTAATGAATTGTATCTTGCATGCTTTATTCTTGTGACTGAGATGCTTTCGGTCAAATGATAAACAAACTCAATGCACCCGGCTGAGTGCAACCCTGTTAACCTTTGCTGCTTCAACCTTTTGCACGCCAGTCCGTCTTAAAGGGCCATGCACTCTTTGACAGCGTCACAGTTTCTTCAATGATGTACAATTTCTGCATGTTCGGATCACCTGCTAAATGTAAATACTGTTTTTACTTCCACTCACTCACCCTGCATATTACATCAAACATCTGTCGAACATCTGAAGATTAAACATTGGACTTCAGTTACATTACATGTGTAATCTTATGGAGCTACTTAGAATAGCATTCTTTTATTTAGGTTTAGTGAGCAAGATAACAATTTTCTGTATGGACCAGAAAACTACGTGGCAGTAAGGGATTTTCTTCATACTGCTGCAACTTTCTTTGCTGTATTCCAAAGTATTAAGTGCCGATTGAACAGGTAGAGGCTGCTGTCCAATGATCGCACGAATGAATGACATCGGAGAGTTCCTTACGATGATGATAAAATCAATAGAAATGA
>JAUESE010000008.1:10301734-10314218 GCA_032274725.1 Malacoctenus triangulatus
ACAGACAGACCAAACCAATCAAAATATTCAGGACTGATTTTAAAGCTTTTTTTTCTTTTCCTGCTTTGAATTGTCTTAGTCTTGCTTATCTGACCTGCTTTTGCCATTTCAACCCTCACAGTGCCCGAGGTCCTCTGGCACCGTCCTCTGTGGTCATGGGCTGTTGCCCCTGCAAGTGTGGACGGCCCCCAAAGGTGGCTTCCTCCTCACCTCAGTCCTCAGTGCCTTGCCATGTGTTCATTCTGCAAGTTATGTCCTTGCGGGTGTGTGTGTCATTTTCTTTTTGTATGTATGTGCTTGCAAAATTGCATATTTCAGCTGCCACTGAGGGTCCTGGCCAAGCGATGGGGTCTCATATATTAGGTGCTGCGTGCATCGACTTGAAAAGTGCTTCAATACTCTTTTTTCTGGACCTTGTTGTCGTTTTTAAAAATCCTTAATTTTGTGACCAGCCTTCTCGATCCTGGCATTCAAGTTAGTGTTGTTATGTTTGGAATTCTGCGAGAAAAATGCAGAAAATAACCACAATGTGACTTCAAGAGATGGGGGGAGGGGGGGTGAGTGGGGGGAGGGGGGTGCAGAGAAAAGAGGGAAAAAAAAAGGATCTTCTCCCTACTCTCCTTCCAGAGAGACGCAGCTTTATTACATAACAGTCTCAGGGTTTGGCAGCTCACATGCTTTTAAGGAAGGAGAGCACGTTCCCCTGCACCTGAAGTCTCATGGCACATTGGGAAAAGAGGCGAGGACGAGGTGGAGGCTTTTAAGCAGAGGCGGCGAGGGAAGATGAGGAGGAGGGAAGGATTGAGAGGAGAAATTCTGGGGAGCAATTTTTAGCTCGTTGGACTGGATTTATGGAGGCAAAGGGACAGGCATCATCTATTGCCATGACTATAACCCAAGACATCTCTTAACAGCATAAAAGTGAAAGAAAATGCTTCAACATACGGGCTGCATTCGCTGTTTTAGCGCAAAAATGCTGAACTTTCATACCATCGTCACTCCAAACGCATCAGAATCACACAGCACATGAGCTCAAAGTTACACTGAAAAAAATGTTGATGCGATGAATGTCTCCTCGCTCAGTGTTTCTTACAGGGTCGGTTTGTCCAATTTGGACAGAGCTTGTGACCCACAGATGAAAGCTCTCGCACATTACGAACTGAGCGCGCTCGGTGTCGGTGCCAACAATCTCGCGAAATCACAAGCTGTGCACAGTGAGGAATCACCCAGCAGTGGTTGTTCCTCCAGAGAGAGGAAGCAGAGCGAACTCAACAGACTCGCTCTTCAACTCAGTTGTGCATGAGGCGGCTTGACACTGGATCTCGAGGAAAAACAACTGCAATTACCCCTCGCCGCCGTACGTTGTGTATAGGAGGAGGCAGTGGAAATGCTCAAGTCAACGGGGTATGGGGGGGTGGAAGTAAAGATGCATGTTGAACTGAGGTCAACATCAAAAACTACAGTAATCCTTTGAAGTGATTGGGTTGTCACCTAAATACTAATGTTAAAATGTTACAACGTTGACATCGAGCCAGCCAATGTTTGACATCTTTCTTTAGGATTCAGTGTATTTTGTTTTAAACTAATTGACTTTGAAACCTGGTATAAAACAAAGTAGAGCAGAACCTGATATCAGTTTGTGATCATCACAGATTATCTAGGAACAAATCAGGTGAGCAACAGTAAATTAAAACTCGATGGGGAGGGAGGGCTTTGATGCTGAAGATCAGTGATGACACTTTTTTTGAGGATCAATCAGAAAACGGCTTCCTGGTGCAATCTTGCACCTCCTCATCCAGCCTAATATTGACATGGATGGCCGAATCTGGACCTCCAAACCCTCCTTCTACATTCCGTGTGATGTTCCAAAATGGGGTCAATTTACCAAAAATAAGGAAAGTTTACAACTTTTTTCTCATAGCTATGTGTGAGTGTTAGATTTGATTTAAACAATATCCTACTGGGGTTGTACCTAAAGTGTGCACAAACAATATGTAATTTTCTAAATAACTGAAAAATAAAAAACTCTTAAAGTTGTTCTTTATGTGGTCACAGACATTTGTGTGAAGATGATATATTTAACCCATATAAGAGGTATAACAACAACCACACTCATTTGTTTTCTTTTTATTTAAAGACTAATGCAGAGAATCAGATTTTACAGGGCCATATCATAACCAAAAGAAACAAAAGAAAACATTTACAGAAGGTCCACCCTTTCATCTACATCCATCTGAACCCTTTGCCAGTATCATTGAACTACCAACATACTGTATGTACTTCATGTGAGTATGTGAGCCTGTGTGCAGTTTGTATTGTGTGTGTTATTATGTCCAAGTGTTTATATTCTCACTGTATTTTCTCTTATCCTAATCAACTTTTGTGCTTTAGAAAATTAGTTTATTTTTTTTTTTTACATTTCAGTGAAAATCAGAACATATTTTGCTTGATAAAAATACAAGAAAAAACTCCAGTAGGTATCTAGGAATAACCAAAGACTCGATGTTGAAAAGCAAATGCTGCCGAGAACTGCAATGGACCTTGCATCAAACAGAATGAAATAAATGAACAATGTGCCTACAAATGTGATATTTACATGACTGCTCTGCCTATGAGTGTGAAGGTAAAAGTTGGAAGCTCATGATTGCACTGTGCCTCATATTTCACATTCTTTCTCTGGAGCAATAAAATGTAGCAAAACCAGACCTGGCTCCAAAATATGTGTATCCGGTCATAGCCTGTGTTTTGTTTCCTGCTTGAAATACAAGATCGGGGCTTAGCAAAGATACTTCGAACTGAAGGAAAAAAAACCAAAAAGTTTGAGTACAAAATTTATGTTTAGTCCGTCAAAGTCAAAACTCTCTCTGGTGCTGCCTGTTATATCACTGAGCTTTAGGAAAGCTGAAAGCAAAAGATAAACAAAATGATCCATTTAGCGAAATAACAGTTTCACCTGCCTTCATTTTGGTAATGGCAAACAAAAACCGAGCAGAAATATTCCTAACAAGGTGATCTTGTTACAGTTTTGCTCCTGCATTTTTTTTTTTTTTTTGTTTTCAGTTCAATCACTTTATTGCATGTCTCTGGAGAAAAAGTGCAATCAACAATGAAAGCCATTTTCCCTTCAACCACCGACAAATCCGAAGCGCAAACAAAAGAGATAATCCACTGTTTTCTTTGATGTCACCCTGTATAGCCATGGTTGTGGGGGGAAAAAAACCAAAACTAATGGGTGCACAGCTGATATAAAAAGCTAAGCTTTTTCTGTCTTTTTTTTTTTTTTCATAATAGCTTGTAAATCTGAAGCACAATGGTCAGGGAGAGAGGGTCAATGATGTGGTTCAAAGCTGTCCTTGCATAGCACGAAGCTGACTACATAAATGTAATGTTATTGTTCTTCTAAATGTGCAAAATGCATAACGATAGGTTGATAATACAAACAATATTCATCATCATCTTAGCTAATATCTTCAATAATAGAATCAAATACTGTATGCATTATGTATTTTACATATGTATATATATATTTTTCTTCATGATAATAAACATACATACAATAGTTTAGAATTCAATATCTTTATACAACTTTTCATCCTGAACTCTGCAGTTCCTTGACCCTCTGCTTGTAGGTTAAGTGGCTGTGAACAGTAGACTGCTTGCATATGCTTGTAAAGATGTCTGCCATTAGGGGGATCGACTCAGTGTTGGTCACAATGATAATGCAAATAATAACAATAGCAACAACCACCGATTTCTTTCTTTTATCCTCGTTTTTTTTTCTTTCCCAGTTCCCTCTGGTAAAAGCATGATCTTTTCGCCCCAGCGCACAAACACACAGAAAAATTCTGCAGGATTCTAATATGCCTTTTGGCCTGTTCAGTGCCCTGTAAAACATATTCAACAAAGCATACTGAGAATCAATAATGTGATGCAATGCACACACCCCCCACACACTTGATCCTTTCCTCAAACAAGGTTAGAGCGAGAGCCAAATGCTTCAGAACCCAAGAGTGGATGCAGAACGCAGTGTTTTTCTTTCTTTCTTTCTTTTTTTTTAAACCAAATTTAGGTAGAATAGATTAAATTTCCATGTACAGCATACAGATGAAACTACAAGTAAAGAGGGGTCAGTGTAAAGCTACAATGGATTTCACCCCCCCCAGACTGAGTGCCAGGTTCAGGTCCTAGAAAAGCCCTTGCTAATTAATATTGCTACATTAACATAATTTAAAATGGACTGTTCAGAAACCTCAACATGCCACGTCAGAGAAGAAGCATTTTCCTAAAGTGTGTGTGTGTTTATTTTTTTTTCCCTAAGTCAAAAGAAAATAAAAAATAAGAGGAAGCAAGCAATGTTCAAGACAAAAACAAAAGCATTCTTTTTTTTTCACATTTGCGTTAGTTTCTGTTGGTTTTTTTCTCGGAAGAGGGATTGACATCATGCTACAAAAATATATTCATCTTCGTCACTATCGTAGAACTACAAGACAAGTCCTCTGTGCGAAACATAGCGCCGGCTAAAGTAAGATTACAGTGCCACTCCAACTGTCCTCTCTCTTTGTCTCTCTCTGTCTCTGTCCCTGTCTCTCGCTGTTGCTCACCAACAAGCAGCAACAAATGAGTCCAAACGGGCATGTGATACTGAAGGCAGTGTAGCTGGTACTTTCTGAGTGTTATGTCTCAATTTTCAACTGAATGGACACAAGGGGGGGACTATGGTAAACACGGTCAGGGGACACAGTGGGATGGAAAATACAGATGCGCCATCAATCCACAAAGTACTAGCCATCACAGCTTCAACTCTGAAAATGGAAAAGGCACTTCTCCTCCGTCTCAATGTGCCCCACCCCTTCTCTTTTTGTAACTGACTCTAGCTGGACTTTCCTATAAACGGTGTTTAGGCAAACAATGCCCCACCATAGATAGAAAAAAAGAAAGAAAAAAAAGAAAAACAAACACAAACAAAATTAAGTAAATAAGGAGTGTTTTAATTCTAAATGTAAAATGCACTCTAGGATTTGAAATGAACTTTTTTTTTTCTTATTTTTTACATTCTTACTCATAAGTAGCCAATTATTTTGTTGTAGTTGTCAGTGTGTACACAAACACACGAGGTGAATAATATCTTTTTACTTGGTTGTGAAAGCAGCTTTGAATGGAACGTCAACTTGGCGAGAAACAGTCACTTAAGCATGAATCAGACCAGTATATACTCTTTTTTTCTGTAGAAAGTATCATAAATCCGAACAAAAATAAATAAAATTCCATGTATTCAATAAACGTACCCTTTAGTTACACTTTGCAAAGCTTAAACATAATATTGACATCTCTAACACCTGATAATATTTACAATGATTCGAGAAAAAAAAAATACTTTCAATGCTGAGCACAGAGATGATTGAATTTTAGTATTTTTTTTCCACCCTAACTAAATGGTGTGTCCACTGAGACATGTTTTATTGCTATTGCAGAAAAACCCTAAAATATTTCTGAAGAATGAAATCATTTCATAAAACGTCTACAGAGAATGGAAGATATTTCGAAATTGATTGAGCGTAGCGATTTTGCTGCCGATATCAAACAAACTAAACCTCCAGTTGATGTTGATTTGTTTTTTTTAAACAAATAAAGGAAAAAAAAAACAATAAAGATGCCCTGCCCATGCATATACATAAGTGCCTTTCACTGTGTCCGTGATTCCATGTTTAAAATGAAAAAAAACCTCCCAAAAACGAAGAAAAACCATGAGAAAAACATTGAAACAAAGCCCCTCTAAACAAGTTTGGGCTGTGTGCAGCTGTTGAATAGCATTCTCTTGGCTATATATTTATAGTAGCATTTTCTTAGTAGCATCAACCCAGACCTGAACAACACCCTTTTCAAAAGTTTGTATTTGTATCGTTCTTTTTTTCTGCATTTTGTTTTTTTCAAAATCTTCAAAATTTGGGTAAACATAGAAGCAATGCAACAACTTGGAGTTTAAACCAGCATGGACACCATGTTTTGTCTGAAAATAAACACCTTTTTTTTTTTTTTCTTCAAGAGTAATAAGAAAGAAATGAAATAATTACGGGTATAATTTAAAAGGAATGAAACATGGATTAGTGTGGATTCATCCCCTGCAATTTGGGCTTCTTATTCAAGTATGTCGCCCAGTAGACCAAGTTAAAGGTTCCAAAGAGCAGAGGGAAGGCTATTCTGGCAATCCTGTCTATCTTGCTCACACTGTTAAAGGTCTTCTTGGCCTCTGGAGGTTTGGGCTTTGGCTCCTCCTTGGGCTCGGTAGGGGGTGGCGGTGCGCTTTTGGCGATTGTGGCCAATCCAGGGTCCCTGGCAATATTGGGGGCGAAGGCTGTAGCAGTAGCAGCTGGGTAGGCTGTGGTGTTGTTCTTCTTGAGCAGGGACTCCTTCTTCTTCTTTTGCTATTTTCGTTCAGTGCAGAAGAGAAATGAAAAGTTTCACGTTACACACATGAATAAGCTGTCAGTTGGAAGTAAAAACTTTCTTTTTACACATTTACCACCATGTCTGGGTCACTCGAAACTTCAACAATCACAGTAAAATTTAAGGCTTGCAAGAAACGGATGCCTGCATCTCCATATTGTTACACAATCGCGATGATCTGAGCGATCTAAGAATTAACATGGTGTACTATTTCTCTCAAAAAAACAGCTGGAGATCCCAGAGCAAGCCGCTGCTAACTGTGGAATTAAGACAACTGGAGCAGAAAGCACAAGATGAACACTAAACTATTAATGTTCATGTCATGTTATTCAAATTGCATTTTCTATTAGGTAAAGTGGCAACAACAAATGGATCCTTGCCTGCCTGATCCAGCTCGATCAGCAGTTAAGTACCGCCCGGGTGCGAAAAAGAAGAACTAAAACCCACACGTGTAATTTAATTTGTCATTCTCAGTGACTGGTTTGATGAAGAGTCTTCCCTCCCCTGGAAATACAAGTTCCCCCTACATTTTGATTACAGTGACAAAACCACTATGATCCCCTTTCAAACCACATTATATTCAATAATTTTCTCTCCCCACAGGGGAAGGTTTACGTACCTTCTCTGGCACCACACTTTTTCCGTCCCAAGCGTAACCCCTCTTGGTGAAGTAGTTGACAGTGGCAAACTCGATGAGGGCCGAGAACACAAAGGCATAGCAGACAGCGATGAACCAGTCCATAGCTGTGGCGTAGGCCACTTTTGGGAGAGAGTTCCTGGCACTGATACTGAGTGTGGTCATGGTGAGCACAGTGGTCACCCCTGTGGAGAGACACAAAGATGAGTCAGAGACGTGAAGCCCGTCGGATCCTGCTTGATTCAAACACCTAATAAGAAAAGATCAGAAGTGTCTTAAGTAATGAGTACAATTTCAAAACATAAGAATCACAAGAGGTTTCAACACGGACCATAAAAAGTATAAAGTAGCCTCGAAGTATCATGGAACAAGAACAAGGCACAGCAAGTTACTTTCAGTCAAAGCTCCAATGAGCAAGCATTTTATTCACATTAATCTATAGGACCAGGTGATACAGGCTCACAGGCTGTGTGCTTTTATTAGTCTCAAAAAGGAAGGGGCTCCTCCAGATGCAGGTGTAGAGGAGGGTAAAGATCCTGCTGCTGACTAACAACGAGAAAAATGCAATGCGTGTCCTCTCAAACCAGTCTGCACAGGCAGTGCGACAACACATGAACAATAGAACTGACAAAACACAGAAATGAGGACGTCTCATGTCTGATTCAAATCAGAGCTCGCTTGATTTTACGAAATGTGCCGTCGACTCCACAAAATGAAGCTGGAGTTTCAGAGAGACGTGCGCAGACATTATGGAGAGGAAGAGGAACTGGGTCAGAGCAGACTCATCAATGCGGTGCTCATTACAGAACAGGGGACCACAGATGTTCACACACACAACAACACGAGTGCAAGCGGCAAAAAGAATCCACCAGTTCAGTCTGGACGAGCATGAAGAACAGCTGGCATGTGGAGGAACCATAAAATATGTAGAGAGGGTCCTCCCACACACATGCTGCATGTAGGTTGGGATGATTGTGTGCAAACATGTAGTGTACATACAGGCTGGTATGAATAAAATAGTGTCAATCATTTTTTAATGATATCTGTTATTAAACTAAACTCACTGCTTTTTCCATAGATTTGCTTTTTTTTGTTTCACTCAATATTTTTGTTTTTTTCTCTCATTTCAGAAATAAGTGAATGAAGGAAGGATGGAGCAAAGGAAGGGCAGAAGGAAGGAGGAAAGAAAACAAGTTAAGAAGGAAGGCGAAACTATGAATGCAATAAAAGAAAGAAATGAGAGAGAAAAGGACGTAAGAAAGAAGAAACAGTAAGCAAAGCAACTCTTATTTTATCTATTTTATGACTAAATAAGCTCTGCAAGAGTTCAACGACATGAGTTTGATTTTTTAAGAGGGAACACGGAGTAATGAGCAGATGCGTATGAACGATAAATAGCACAAAATGGTTTTTCTGGACGTCTGGCAATTTCTGGATCATGGCGGCTTGCACAGGTGTTAAAAAAAACACATGGCAGGATAATCACAGCTTGTGAAACACGCATAACTGTGTGACACCTTGTACCTCCTGTGTTTACCACAAATTCTACCTGTGAGGTCACGAAGCTCCACATCTGCACAAACCAACAGCCAATTGTCATTATTCAACATCGCAGGCTTTTCAATTGGCGGGCCCAGCGTCTCTACCCGGCCCCGTCGCTCTGTTTGCACACTGTTTCAACAAATTACACAGCAACTTGCCAAACTGTGCGTTCGTGGGTCCACGATGTCGGCTTTTCATGCAAAAATTCCAAACAAAAGAACTTGCGAGACGGTTTTGCTTCTTCCTAAAATGCCAAAGTCCTTCACGCTTTCATGTCGCGATTTAGAAATCCGTCAAATCACAAAGCAGACTGGAGAGTCTCAAGGTGAATGATAATCAAGAGGAACATTAGCGAGAGAGAATGGTTACGACAAGGTCATCTACAAAGCAAAATATATAAAAATGGACGAGTATAGAATCTAAAAGTGTTGTTAACACAGTGCTGGTGTGTTGCGATGACAATAAATCACAGTCTCCAGTCTAATGCAGTCACGGCTCCGGAGATGCAAAAGCAGGCAGCGCTGAGTTATTGCACGTGTCCCGAAATGTAACCGTTTCCTGTCAGAATTATGAATCCTTTTCTTTACTTTTTCCCTCCGTCCTGGTCAAGTGTCAAGTGATGAATCACCGACTCCTCTTCCTCCTACTCGCTTTTCACATGCTTTGCCTTTGCTGACTGGGTGCTGTGACATGAACCATAAAGGATGAATATTATGTTCCCATTACTCATCGCCAAATAAGTGATTGGTTGTTAGCCAAAACTGCGAAAGACGGTGCTAATGGATTTACGGCATCTGCATCGTCGGTGCACGGGCAGCACAGTTGCGGATTTCTGGTGTTTATTAGAACTGCGAGGGTAGTAATAAACTTACAGGTCAAAACTGTTTATTTTTTAAGTAATCCATCGCTGTTTCTTTATTTGGATGTTCCACTTGGACATATAATTTGATTAAAATAGACACAAAATGATCAAGACGAGCACCTGTTTCTTCATATGTGGCATAGTTGCACTTGGTAGAAGCAGTTGAACAAACAAAAAAACAAAGTGAGAGGCTCCCATGAAAGTGGCGATATTCAAATCCAACTCGGTGGAAAGACACAAACTCAGCCACCCACACAAGTGATGTACACAGATGGAGAGGCAGAAGCAGAGATGTACCTTATGACAGGAATTTTGAGCTACAGTATGTGTGTTTGTACAGCCACATATTTCGCAGTGCACCCACTGAATGAAAAGCCATCAGTGGGTTTGTTGATTTAGGAAGCATGGCAACCAGAGATATGGAAAGGAGCGAATACTTCAACACTAATTCGGAATGCCAATATCCTCCCATTTCAGCTCAAAGTTAAGTTTGTTTGTGGCTTATTTATGCGAGTGGGTGCTGCAAGGAACATTTTCGGGGAAAGTGTGCTACATTTTGAAAAATTTAAGCAACCGCAGTGACAAAAAAGCCACAATAATGTTATTCCCTTTAATACTTTCATTTGGTTTGGGCAAAAAGAAGTTATGTAAAACTCTAAGTTGATTTGCGAAGGAAAATAAAGGGTTAAAAAATACGGCCACAGAAGATTCAAATGAGTACAGTAGCAAGTCATTGTTGTCGTTTTGTGTTATGTGAAGAGAAATAGAAACACACACGAGAGATCTTGGTTCGAGAGAAAATGTTTCAGTTTGATTGTGTTTGTCTTCTAAAGGCGAATTAAGATTCACCCAAAGTACCTATGAAGACTGGTTAAACCTCGTGAGGCTTCTTAGGACCTATTACCAACATTTCACTCAGTATAAAAAACATCTTTAGGATTGTAGCTCCAGATCAGCTGCGCGCAAGTAGAACAAAAAAAAGAAAAAAGCCAGATAAAGCACATCCAACGCCTCTCATAAAGATACAAATCAGACGGAATCGCCGCCCGGGTGTGACAGTTTAAATCATTTGGAATATGATCGACAGCATCTTGAACCGCAGCGGAGTGACGGTCTAACATCAAGGTGTCATTGCTCATGAGTCGGCTGCTGGAACGGTCTCCTTTGGAGAGCAGCCAGTGCAACGTGATTTCGCTGGCAATCATGTGCACTTATGTCCACAGCAGGGGCGTTCTCACAAGCCCCTCAAATTCATCGCGTCTGAACCGAGAGTGATGGCACAAGGAAGGGAATATAAGCATACTTTATGATCATGTTTTGAGAGACTGAAGAGGGTAATTGGAGATGGATCACACGAGTGGCAACGCCGTGCTGTCAGCCTGTCAGGTATGCCATTTGTCGGTAAATCAGTTAATTTTGTGGGGGAGGAGGAAGGCAGCACCGCTGGGTATTACACAAGTCCTCACAAAAGCACCCTGATGCTCGGTATCATATATACTTTACTGTGTTTGACAAGCTCTGTTGTCATGGAAACAGGTCTTCCAACTCCTCCAATGTCCTAATACCAGGCGAGAGGGAGAAAAAAAAAAGAGAAAGCCTTCGATAATAAAACTTGAAATGACGCACTGATTCAGCCGTTATTGGATGTTTGCTCGCTTCATTGCTCACACACATTGAAGCTAAATTCAAAGGGTTGTATACCATCTGCATGGACGTGCGTGTGTTGGTGTGTATCTGTGTGCTACAAGGCTAACAAGGCCGACGAGCTGTGTTGTTTTTCCCTGCCTCCACGATGAGCATGCCTTTGTATCTGCTCGGTGATGGGCCTACTTAGGAATCATTTAGAACACCAGGAAGCTGATTCATTAGAACATGACTCCAGAGCTGGTTTTAAATGACTTCATTTGACATGTTGTTGCTAATAGACTTGAGGCTTTGAAGGCTGTTAATGAACAAAGGCGCTGATCTGGAAAGTTCTAACTGGATTAATAGTGGTGTAACTCAATTCTTGAGAGTCCCCTCTACTCAATTTAGCTCAGTGTGCACAAGCAATGCCACTTAATTCATATGATACATATCTTCTTGTAAGATTTCCTTTTTGCCTTTGTTTGTGGACGCAGTTTTAGCGATTCACAGACAAATACGGAGCGGAAACAGCAAAAAAAAAGTGGAAAATTTAGTCTGAAAAATTTAGCTGAAAAACCGTCCTCTTGCAAAAGGTAATTAATTTTTCAGCATGGAGTTCTAAGTCGTTGTTATTTTAGATGCTTCGTTGTTTGTTTTGCTCCAATTCTTATTAGATAGCAGTGTCGTGACAGGCTTCAAGCAATCTGGCCAATCTCAGCTGAGTGAACAACATACTGGCCCGCCGTTGCATCACAAGCCGAGCCACAGACGAGCCCTCCGTGCGGGAGAGTGCGCCTTCAGGAAAAAAATCTCCCTCTCTCCATCGACTGTCTGGCTCCCCGAGTCCAGACGTAAATTTCGCCTCTGATTATGTTTTGACTGAGTAGGCAACCAATCAAACATGACAATCAAAATGTGGGACGAGGTCAAAAGTACGCTGTGAGTGGAGCGGCCCGCTCACTCAAAGAATACGCAGTCCTTTAGGTGTAACTCGCTGAACTCTGTCTTGGCTGCGCGCTGTGAGATTTCACAATAAGTCTGGATTTTATGAATTGTTTTATGGTGCATTCATTCCTGCAAGGCTCCTTCTGAACAAAGGAATAGCAAAAAAGATTAACAGTCCAAGTGCTGTTTATGCTTTAGACTTCAGGGACTCTTAAAGCAGCTACAGTGCACCAAAACCCATTGAAAACAGCATTATACAGTTGCAGAGCAATGGCAGTTTGCCTCAATTTGGAGGCAAATACATTGCGGGACATGCGGAAAAAAGAAAGGATTTGTGTTTTATATTAGCAGAGAGATAAAAAAGTAAGTTATGAACAATAAATATATGTAAGTTGCATCTTAAGTGTTATGTTTTTGTCTCCATCACA
>JAUESE010000008.1:10444871-10464050 GCA_032274725.1 Malacoctenus triangulatus
GCGAAACCAGGAGAAGAGGCGGAGTGGAGGAAGGAGGTGGCGTAAAACGTTCTTTATTTTACGCATTAATCAATGAGCCAGCGTGGGAGTTCCCCTCAAATTGTTCTGTCAAGCATGATTTCATATGTCATCCAGCACGGCCCCGTCTTTCTTGTCATCCCACACACACGTCCTGGACATACTCATGCAAATCAAACATGTTCATTTCCTCTCAGTGTCTAAATCTCCCCTTCATCGGCATGTAACACTAATACCGATCACACATGCTGTGACAAAAGAAAGAGAGAGCCAGTGTCCAGGCATGCAATCAAATATAAAGTATGATAATCATTCGGGAGGGGAAACTTGCATGCAAGTCCTCGTTGCAGCGAGCATGTGGTGCTGTCAACATTTTTGCTGCCATTACAAATGATTATTGTGTTGCATGTGGAGGGAAATAAAGTAGATTGTTGGAATAATCCACCTCCTACTGTAACCTAAAATAAAACATCACAAGTACAAATGCATGCTGAGCATCACTGAACAGTTTTGTCACATTTTCTGTGATGAACTAAAGCAACCAAACTATTCCTGCAATGTAAAAGGTAGCTCTGTGTCACTTCCCAACTCTATGTAGTCCCAGAGTTTGCCAAAGTAGATAAGTGAAAATTCAGTCTTGTTTTTGTTGCTTTTATATCGGCAATCTGCCATCGTTGGCAGGAAGAGGCCTCCAAACAGCTTTGTGTAGTTTTCAGCCCTTGTTTTTGCCAGTGAATCACTCTTCTAAAAAGAAAAACAAAAAAGTGCAAAAGCTCCATCTGTCCCCTGTCTCTCTATGTCTCCTCATCTTTGTCTTCTTCTCTGTTTGAGAGCATTGCTCTTATGCCCTCAAGTCAGCAGACGTGACAACTGCACCAGAGCAGACAGTCATCAGTGGTTTACGCCGGAGCCAAGTTTTATGGTCTAATGAAACACTGTCACAGAGTTTCTTTTTTCCTTCAGATTCAACTACAGAGGAGGACGTTCGTCAATCATTTATTGCCCCTGCCCACTGGCCACTTTGCTGTCCATGTCTCCACTGATTTGGCCAAAATGAGAGCAAAGAGAAAGCAGCTTCAGTAGATTAATATTAATGGACGTGCTTTTTGTTCCTTTGAGAGCTTGACGGACTTTCAGGCTGGGTGCCATGCACTGGTAATTATTTAGCATGGACAAAGCTGTATACATGTACATATGCAAAGTATGAATATACAGAAAGACAGCCTACTGCATTTTAGAGTGGTTTTGTTTAAAATGTTATCAGTGTATCAGGCTAGCAGTGTTGCCATTATAAATAGTACACTTTTTCAATCCACTGTGATACCTGGGAAAGGCACAGAGGCAGAAAATTATTTAAATGAATTTAAAACCATCTGAATGAGTACAAATCCCACTAATGCCTGGAAACGCACAATCAATCCATAGAATAAATGCAGCATTGTGTCTGCTGTCAACAGAAGGTGAAATGATGAAAATTCTATATGCTCTATAAGATTATGGTATTATGTTAAGTGATTAATTAACATGAATTCATGAGAGCAGACGGGTAATGATCACACACGCACATGCACACACGCACACACAAACACTGAACCTCACAATCGTACACAGAGATGGTGTGGTGGTGATTTACCAATCCTTTACAATTGCTGTTCTCTGTTCCCTCTGTTAGATGGATATACGACAGATGACATTGAGTTCTACTGGCGAGGAGGCGATAACGCCGTGACAGGAGTGGACAAGATAGAACTGCCGCAGTTCTCCATCGTGGATCATAAACTCATCTCCAAGAATGTTGTCTTTTCCACAGGTAAGAACAAACCTCATAACAGTCATAACCCCCCCCCCAAAAAAAAACCCAAAAAAAGCAAACAACTCCCTTTATGTGCATGGACACTTTCTTTATCTCCATCAAATGCCGCAGTTATTTTTCTGGCTCTCTGCAACAATACAGTTTGTTATCAATGCGCGGCTGGAAAAGAAAGGAGCATAATAATTCATGAATATTGACTCAGATCACTGTTTGAACCCATTGATACGAAGAATGGCACCCTCTAATTTGCAGGAAAGTAAAATGTCAGGCAAATGTACAAACACACATTCAAATTCTCGAATAAAGCCCCATTCTGGGAGACAGAAAACACCATGACTTATTTAACAGCAATAAACAAAAAGAATGCTGTCTGATACGATGAAATATTCATCTCTTCTGCATTTTCATATTTATGAATTTGCCATGCAAGCAAGCATTTGTAAGCGGGACAGTGTTTCCTCTGAATATACTTTCTGGGGTTGTTACTGTATTGAATGGGAGCAGAAGAATAATGCAATAAGAATGCAGTGGCTTCACCAATGTAAGCTTGTTTTGTCTGCAGGGGTCACATATTCCACAGCCAGTAGGCTATTAATAACAAAACGCGTTCTGCTGAACCCACAGTGTGTGTACGAGTGTGTGTAAATACATCTACGCATTTGTATTCCATTAACATGCAGATAATTTACCTGTGCGTTCCTACATTGTGGCTGAGTTATCAGTCCGTACAGATGTGCCATAAAGATGGGGGAATCCCTTTTAGCACTCTGTCTGTTGCGATAAGGACGGACCCAACTGAGGGTGCGGTGGGGGTGGGAGAGGTGGGGGGGGGGGGTCACCCAGTAAAATGCAAACATCAGCACAGCTCACTTGGCACTCATCCAATCCAAGTGTCATGTTTCACTCCAAGGATAAGCAATGGCATCGTTGCCTTCATGCATCGTGTGCGTTTGTCAGCGAGGTTCTTTTTGCAAGATTTTCTCGATGAAAAAAACAACAGCAAAAAAAGAACAGTAAAGTGGTTGTCTTAAAGGCTTATCTTGCCATTAGCAAATTAGAAAAATAAATTACAGAATTTTGTACACTCTTCTGCTTCTGCATGACCTTCCAAGAAAAAAAAACAACACATTCTAGCTGTTCTCTCGAGTCATTTTTCAGCCTGCTCTGATTTGGTTCGTGGTTGAAACTGGAAATACAGCGAGATTCAATTCACTCGACCAATATCGGAGCCTTACTCTGCGCAAATTTCAAGCAGAGCAAGGAAAAGCAAAAAATAGCAATGCGAATGCCACCTTATACAAGCAGAGGTCATAGCAAAGATCACTCATTACAGCAAAAAACTGCAGACATGACTTTTGGCTTTGTGGTGACAACAAACTGCATTGAACCAAGAAACTCCTTTCATAGCTTCTTTTTTCGTTAGTGTGGTCATCGCAGAAGTGAATGTGGGAAAATTTTTACAATTTGCTGTAGGAAGGCAGCTCTTTCTGTTTGAAAAAAAAATGTTTAGGAAAAAAAAGGAAATAAACACTATTCCTAAAAAAAAATCACTCCCTCACCTACTTATTCAAGTTCCAAAAAATGTGCAACTTCCAAACTCCTCATTTTAGCATATTTGTTTGGTTTCCTTTCCTGCAGTTTGGTGGTTGTTGAAATTTTTCTCTCAAAATCCAAACGTGAACCTCACAGCGGCAGTAAAACCAGATCTATCAACATCCATCCTCTGGGAAGCATGAATGTGCATACTGCGTTCTGTGGGAATCCATCGCGTAGATGTTGAGATATTTCATGACAAGTGACAACTTTGAGCTGCTGCTCGCACGAGAAGATAAATGACAAGAGATCACCACAGTCATTAGGATTCATCCTCTTCCTCCTCATCCGCCAGAAGCCAAAAATGTAGATTTTTCATTCTGAACTACAGTGAATGACAGCCCAGCATTACCATTTATAAAGCCGCACCGCCAACGGGACTCAAAATAGAAACTCCATATGAATTGAATATTGTACAGCAAAGAAATATAAAGGAAACTGCCATTGTTCCCATCTTACAGCCAGTTTTCCTTTAAGGGGGGAGCTGTTTTTCAGTACTCAATCATTTGAAGCTTGTTTAAGGAGGGTCTTTCTGACTGCTGTATGCCCTCCTTTAGCAGTGTAAAGTCTGCAGATGATACTCAAAGAAGGCTGTCAGATGAAAGCAAATAAATAAAATGTGTATGAACAGGTGTGCAGTGCAAACAAGTGCTGGAACAAAGAGGTGGAAAGTTGTTGTTTTTTCTGGCCAAAACAATTCCAGTTGTTTGTTTAGCAGCCGAGTCTTTCTGTCCCGCTTCAGTCCCTAGCATCAGTTGCCATTCCAACAGTTGCTATTTCACTAAACTCAGAGGGATGGCAGAAAAATGGAAGATAGTAGAGAAGAGTAATATTTATGTTAATTTCTTTCTTCAGCATCAAATACCGGAATAAGACAACAAATGATCGCAGAACAAAATGCTGTGGAAGCAGTTTTAAATATTTGTTTTCTCCCCCTTCTCTCCAGGTGCTTACCCTCGTCTTTCTCTGAGTTTTAAGCTGAAGAGAAACATCGGATATTTCATTTTGCAAACATACATGCCTTCCATCCTCATCACCATCCTGTCCTGGGTCTCCTTTTGGATCAACTATGACGCTTCTGCAGCCAGAGTGGCTCTAGGTGAGTTTGCACAGAGCAGTGACTATATTACAAAAGGGGGGAAAGCTTTCTTTTAAACTTGTGCCCTTTAAGAGTGCAGAACAAGAAGGAATTGATACCACAGATACAGTCGGGGTGGGTATTAACAGGGTGAAATATCCATCAAGCGTCGCTTCGGTCCACAGACATATTATGATGGATGACTGGGCTGATTCGGTTTTACTCGATGTGCTCCTCTGGAAGTCACATTTTCCCCTCAGTCATCCTCGATTATGTAAACCCCCGTGTAGCCCCCGAGGTTAGTATCAAGCTTCTCTGTGTTTAGATAGCTGTCTTCTCTCTACCCAACTCCATCAACCCAGCTTCACCCATCCTTCTGCTTGTCCCTGGCTTTAGTCGACAAGGCAATTTCACTGATTGACGACTGAGCTGCATTTAGTGATCCAGAGGGAAGGCGTGCATGGGATTAAATAAAAAAAAAAAAAAAAAAAAAAAAAAAAAAGGTAATGCTCCGTAATGGAGGCAGGTCAACAGAGTTGGGAAATGTTTGGTCACCATCCTTTCTACTCTAGATTCAGGAACCACTTTGCTCTGACCTGCTTTCAGGCATTAACATGGACCTGTAATGGCTGCATCACATGGCCGCTGTTTGCTGAAATCCTTTGTTTTTATTGTTAAGCTCTCGCAGCAACAGCTTGGGGAAAATTGCCTGAATCCTATTTTGAGCAGTGGTCACCTGACAGTTTTGTGACAGCTGTATAATAATTTAGTAATTGTTTACGGAGGCTCTGAATAGAAATTGCCTTAAATAATGATGATGCTTGTGTGTGCTGTCCAACTAGGATGTACAGGTGCACGTGGGAGGATTGTGAGCGCGATGAGAAGAGTGAGCGAGATTATTCAAGCTTCTCATTCCATTTGTAACTCCACATATGGATAAACACGCTAGTAGAAATACACAACATCCACGCGCAAGTTTCAAAAGAAAATTAATACCAACAAAAATGATAAATTAGATTAGTTGTCCCTAGTGCTGGTGTGCCATTCATGCTAAGCACACTCTCTGCACATTGCTATGCACAGTCGATCAGCTGGTATCTGAAGACACAGCCGGCTGCTGGGCGAGCCGTTAAAAAACGGTCGACAACTTTCCTCAGGAGGAGTTCTCTGCTAATGAACAAGATCAAGGTTGACATTTGAATTTTAAATTGCTGCACCACCTCAGGTGCACATCTCCCACCCTGTCTCCCAGAGCAGGCTTGAGAGTCAGAGGGTTAATCCCACCTCGGTTCCATTGATCCTGACGGGACTAATCAAGCAGAAAAATCATAGGTTGATCGCGAGAGGTGTTTTGCCATCAGGAGGACTAACAGTGTCAAACAATCAAACAGAATAGCAGAGTGAGAGAAAGATTTGAAAGATAGCAGCTAAAAATTGGATTTTTTTTGATGGATCTGGTGTTGGTAAATCAAGAAAGCTTTTCTTTGTTTTTAACACACTTTGGCGTGTCTTCCCCAGGTATCACCACGGTGCTAACCATGACAACCATCAACACCCACTTGAGAGAAACACTTCCCAAAATCCCGTACGTCAAGGCCATCGACATGTACCTGATGGGCTGCTTCGTCTTTGTCTTCCTGGCTCTGCTGGAGTACGCACTGGTCAATTACATCTTCTTCGGGCGGGGCCCCCAGCGTCAGAAAAGGGCAGCTGAAAAGTTAACCACAGCCAACAACGAAAAGTTGAGGATGGATCCAAACAAGGTGACTCGGCCCTCTTGTCCCCCTTTTCTTTGTCAAACCCTCCTGATATTGTCATGAAATTTCCAATATTACAGTTATGTAAAATGGTGATATGTAGCATGAAGCATCATTTGCATTGTCCTCCCATAGGCTGCCATCTTTAAGCTAAATAAGTTCCCTTTGTTTTAATTTCATAGCATCACATCCTCTCTCCTTTGTAGCTCCATGTTAATTTGATTAATAATAAAGCTGTCTAAGGAGCTTAGAATAATTACTTGCTAAGAAATGTCACCACTTCAAATGGAGGGTTGACCTAATGTTTCCTGCCTTCACTGTACCAAGTAAAGTCAGCCTAATAAGCTGTACCATCCCTGTTTGAAAGCCAAATGCTCCATGTTCCCCGCTGAAACAGAAAGAGGGTCCCAGAGCCACTTGGCTGAGAGTTGTTCTCAGTTTTCCACTGTGTGTTCTCAGATGAAGTTAATCCAGTGCTCACCAGCATAGATGCATGTGGTCATTACTACATGGCTGTACAAAGACTGCAGATATAATTTCCTCAACAATAACTGTGAAGATTAAATCATTGTGATGTTCTGGCAAGATAATAACAAAAGCAAACGATAAAACCTATAAAAAGCTTCCAATGATAAGTGCAACAGTCTTGCTTGGGTTATTTAATTTCACCTGTAAAGACAATGCACTTCTGTTAAAATGTATGTTTTTGTAATTCGGGTTGTGTTTGCAGTGGCTGGTGGGGAACGTAGTGGGAAGAGATGATACTCTGTACGCAAGGATGAAACAAAGGGATCTCGATGGGCACGACTCAATGTGGGAACCGATCTTTGTGGACGATGCTGCGATCGGACTCGGTGATCAGAAGAACAAAGTACGACAAACATACACTCATATTTCTTTAGCATTAGCTGATTTTACTTGTTTCCAACATTTAATTTAGCCGTCTCTTGGTAAAAGAAAACCCAATTTGAAACATTATTTCAAATGAAAATCAAAACTTGGTTTCCTTTTTTCTTCTGGACAGATGGACACTCATGAAAACATTCTTTTGGGCACGCTGGACATCAAGAATGATATGGGCGTCACGGAGCTGGCGCTGGGTCTCAATGACCCACGAAACACCATGCTGACGTACGACAGCTCAACGCTACAGTATCGCAAAGCAGGCCTGGCAAGGCACAACTTTGGCCGAAATGCACTGGAGCGCCACATGACTCAAAAGAAGAGCCGGCTACGGAGGCGCACCTCCCAGCTCAAAATCAACATCCCTGACTTGACTGATGTGAATTCTATCGACAAATGGTCGAGGATGATCTTCCCCACCGTTTTCTCCTTCTTCAACATTGTTTACTGGCTTTATTATGTCAATTAAAAAATGAAACACAAAGGACATCAGCGGGGGCAAGAACAAACAGCAAAATATGTTGCTCATTTCTTATTTACGTCTTGTTTTGTTTCATATTTGTGTGATCTTTTAACACTTTATACAGAACTGAACACATGATATCTGTGAATACTGCATTTACTGACTGACAGGTGAAAAAAGGAGAGAGACTACAAACTTATAAGGTGCCTGTTCCCGAATAATTGTTTAAAGTTTTACATATTTTATTATATTATATGATAACATATTTTGTTATTTGTTGATTTTGATGTATTTTGAAATGTTTTCACTGTTCTTGCTTTACAGTTATACCTATTTCATCATCAAAAGTTATCAATGTATTTCTTTTTTTCAATCATTTTGGGCACTCATAGGTGGTAGCAAGTTTTCAATTAATCAACAAGATTGTTTGTTTTTTTTGTAAGGTTTAACGTTTGTCTTTGTTCTGATATCATGGGGACACCACGGAATTTATTTCTAAGCACAGTCCCAATTTCAAAACAATTTCAATCTTAAGGACATTGAGTGACATCCAACGATCTCCTGGATTTACTACGGATTGATTCCCATTGTGGTCGATTCGTCTGATACATCGACTAAAATAAGAAGTTTGGGGAAGCCAAATTGCCAAAATTTGCTAAGATTTTCTATCCACCATTTCAAACTGCTGCAAAAGAGAGAAAAAAAATTCACCAAAAAAAAACTGACACTCATATCTAAGAAAGACACTATTATTGTCTTTATTTGGTGAAAATCTTATTTGAATTAGTAGTTTAGACTTCAAGTGAAAATCTGTGTAAATATCACATGTATAGCATTTAATAGTATGATTAACTACATGAAATACAAATCTCCTCTGTAGCTCTCTTTTCTAACTTTATGGGACACATATTTACATCACTTAATAAAGTTGTTCACAAGTCCTAAATAGGCACTTTATTAGTTTGAATGATTAATTAATTATTCATGGTTTCATTATCAAGGAGAGTGGCGCTGAAAGGCCAGAATGCTTAAAAGCACAAAAAAAGCATCAAATATCGGCTTTTGTCATCGTTTTATCAACTCTCAGTTTTGTTGAACCATATATTTTTCTATTGAAAGCATCTTTAAACTGTTTATGCCCCCAAGACAGATTTTGACCATAATGAATCTTTACTGTTTACACAAAAGATTAGATTAAAAAAAAATACATGACAAAGCTGTCAATCCAAAACAAACCTATTATACTTAATATAGATGATTTCCTAACAATGCTGTGTTTTTGACTGTAAAGTCACAAGGTGGATTTTATAAGTGGTTTTGCACACAAAGTTCCTACAAGCCATAGAGGCTAAACCGTAGTTCTACGACTACCTGGTGCTTATGGGCGTTGTCTTAGAGGAACTTAATGAGTCTTCTCACAACCTGCTTTAGTTATAAGGTTAATTTTCAAACAAACAAACCTAGGGCTGCAACACATCACAGTGTCATATTCCTTCTCCTGACACAGTGTCCTTATCAAATAAACTCCCAGTTATCAGGTGAATAAAAAAAGAAATAAAAATGAGGAGTTGGTGTTTCACTTTAGGGAAGAAAAAAGTCCTCAGCTGGGAATCAAAACCCAATAAAACACATAGAAAATAGGATAACTTGATATATCTCAGTGAAAATGACATCTCCTTTGACTGACACCTGAACCTGCACAGGATCAACACACAGGGTGTATTTGTCAAGAAAGGTATTGATTTGGGTTGCCAAGCTGTGGGTTGATAGGCTAACAATAAGTATGTATCAAACTGATGCCACATTCAGTTAGGACTCACTGCATGCTCTGTACAGTTGTAACTCCTTCACATTATCGTGAACCACTTTTCCCCCTTCCTCAAATTATCGAATCGGAGTTGTGCACTTTGAACTGAACTCACTTCAAAAATAAACATACGTGTATGTACCATTTAAAAAAAAAAAGTCAATTTCACAAAAATCGCAGAAAACATCAGCAAACTAAAAATAACAGCCTGTTCCAGTTTGACTGTTCTGCTCTCATCCCTTAATTGGTCACAAAATCAGAATAAGTCAAATTTAGAAAACTGTTTTGTTATTAATGACTCCACTAAATAAGTGTTGTACTTTTTTAAGTTGTGGTGTTCATGCCAACTAAATTCTTCAGTTATACGTTCCCTTTTTCTGGACTATCTCCTATAAACCTGTTTACTTTGAAAGTAGGTTTGCCACACTGGGGGATTCCATCAAAAAACTCCTTATTGATCATTTTTCCATTGGTGAGACTGACTTGAACCTATAAAAATTGACAAAAAGTTTGAAGATCTATTTAAATATGTATATATCAGATAGTCTATTATTACTCATAAATTGGGACATGTACATAAATATCTAATATGTCTACAGAAGAGACAATAATGACATTTTTGGTATTATTTATGGTAACTTTATGAGAATGCAAAGCCTGATGTGAAATGATGTAAATAGTCTATTTTCAATGTCACTGAATTTGTTTCCTTTTGCTCTGTTCATCAATGCGTACATCTTTGTTTTGTTTTTTTGCCAAAATGTTAACATGTCTTCATGAATGTAGTTGATATTCTTTTGCAGCATGGATTTGCTGTAACGTGTCAGCAAAAGTATAACAATTTCTTGTACCAATGATTAGCTTGATACAGCTTAATGTAACCACCTTCTTTTTTTTTAAACACTCCCATTCACACATGCACACATGCGCACAAACACACACACACACGCACGCAAACACGCACACAGGGTCGTGTGATATCGAGGCTTGTGATGCCTTCGTGTCAAGCCCAAATTCTCCCCATCTCAGGTTCAGCACAATTCACACAACTAACAACACTTCTACGACACACTTCAAACTCAACAATTGTACTTGAGGCAAAGTAGCTTAAAGAGCTTGTTTCAGATGTTTCTTTACTTCCTTCGTCTTTCGTTCAGCACCAGACCCACAATACACCACCGAGTACACATTTACAGTACTAACAGGCGAGATTTTAACTCTTCGAATATTTTAAAATTCATGAGGGTACTGAATCCACCTAAGCCATAGACATAGCTCAAACTAACCTTTTAAGAATAATTCCTTGATTTTCAAAATAACACTGCATGTGGTTTGTGTGTTTGTGGTATGACATTTGAGTGAGAGAGTGTGTCATTGATATATGTTGGCCGGATGTGTTTCCACAATACTCTGGTGAATGGCAAGAACGTTCAGCTTCACGAGTTTTACATTTTGGATATGTGTTTGTATCTCACAGTGCTTTTTTTGTTTCATATATTTTTATACTTCTATATACCGGTGTAAAAACAAACTGCAAACACTGTTGTTTGGCAAAGCCTTGTAAATCCAGTTTTGGCAGTTTTAATATTTATACAATAGAGAATGATCACATTGCCCACTAAGGATACTGAAAACTTAATGGTATGTATGCTAAGGGAATCCTTACTAAATATCTTACGAAAGCTTTTTGTTGTTGTTTTTTTTCTTCTTCTTTAATTTCTGGAAAAGCTGAGGGGTTTTGGAAATGTCAGGTTTGCAGCAGCATCATCTCGAGTCAGGACAGACAGACGTCATCCTGAAAGCCTAAATGACACATCTTGGTGACAGTGTATGTTTGCACACACTCACAGAAGAAGCCTTAGCCTCCTGCTGCCCTGGACTCCACTCCGAGCAGCATCAATCCTTCTTACCCTCTTAACACCCTCCACCTTGAAAAACCCTTGTATGTGCCACTCACAGGAACATTCCCAGAAACCCAGAGCTGTACCCTTCTCAAAGATAAGCCCTGTAAAAGTCAGTGTCTGTCTTTGTTATGAAAAACCAATGGAAATTAATACCTTGTCAATAAATATTGTATACTGTTCTAAATCTGTGTTTTGGTTGGTTTGTTCAGACAACATTCAAGTCTCATTCACAACCTGTGTCAGGTGCCTGTACAGGTACAAAACAACACTTGAGACTTGCACAGCTCGTATGATCTCTGTAGCAGAAAGCAACACAAGACAAAAGTCAATGAACAAAACTTAGTGGCCTTTTACAATCTTTAAAACTTTTAACATTGCTTGTAGCTGCCTGCACAAGTCCACTCTTGAAGTCCAAACAAATATCAGTTCAGGGAATTGGCAAAATAAAGTAGCAACCAGACCACAAAGATACTGAAAATAATCAGAGGCTTTCAAGCTAAGTCTTCCAACTGTTTAGTCTAGAGGGATCCAGCTAAAGGACAAACACAACCACAGCTTTTATGGAAAGTGTGTCAGGATATAGCTTTAGCTGTCAAAAGTAACCCAAGCATACATTGTTTTGTACTGGACTGCTGAGGGAAGAACAAGGCCTGTGGAAAAAAAATGCTATTTTTGAGGGGCAAACCAGAGTTATTTATCCAGCTTGTACACTCGCAGTCGACATATTTACTGCCGACCGCAGACAGCTTTTTAGGAGAACATCATGGCATCTGTTAACAGTGGTGGTGAGAATGTTAGTTTGTGGTTGGTTCAGTGCCTCAGGAACAGGGTAAGCTGCAGGCATTGATCTGACTGTGTGAATCAATTAAGGAGGGGAAGTTACAAACAAGGAGTTTTGGAGAGACGACTCTCAAACACGAGGTGGTCAAAAATCAAGTCGATGTCACAGGCCCGTGACAGCTTCTCAGGGTGTGGGTAAAATCAGGCTCTGGGGTCAAGAACACAATATTACAAATATTGATATGTTCGAGCACTGATTTCTCACTGTTGTCAGGGTACAGCTTTGCCTGTAGGCAGTGTTTGTCCAACTTTGTCCAGAAACCAATGGTTTCCAAAGATTTAACTTGACAGTGTGAGCAAAAATAAATAAATAAATAAAATACCCTGTATCCCATGGCAACAAAGGCCTTCGCATTTTTGCACTGCATTTCCCAAGCCAACTCGGTACGATCCTGGGATTTGAAACAGAGCCACAGAGGTATACAAATAGAGCTCTGGTGGCCCAGCATAGGAGGACATGAGTCATGACACAGAGTTGTGGGTAGGCCTGGCATCCCCACAAAGACATTAGACCCTAATGTATAATGTTCCTTTTCATCCTTCACCCACAACACCCCTTTTAGTCATCACCCACAGTCACAGCTTTCACTGACAAAGAGGAGCTGCGTTTGTGCAGCCAAGATATCATACATGCTCCTTTGTAGAAAGTGACTCACCGCTGAAGGATGCTGCTGACATAAAGACGTGACTCAGTGATGTAACGCATGTGAATTAATTGAAAAAGTCCTAACAATGGAAGTGTTCTCCACAGACTTTCCTCTATGTTTGTAACACTTGATTATTTTAAAAGTATGTACGGTACATAAAAGACTGAACAAAGAGAGGCTTCCCCTCTCGTAAACAGGAGGTTCAAAAAAGTACATGTTGGGCTAGCTATAGCCAATGCTAATGCTACAGCTGACACAGAAAATGAGACGAGCAGCAATGATAGGCACGTTTCTTTTTGCTTTGTAATTCTCAACACTGTTTGCAGCATATCTGATGTGTTTCTGGAAGCAAAGTCCTTTGTATCAGGTGAGCATGAAAAGAATCGGTACACTGACAAAGCTACAAAGAGGTTTTTCTCCAACCGTTTACCTTTTAGTGCTGATAGACACAAATCCCTTCAACTGCGGTGAGGTAAAATTAGCTGCAATCAATTTTAACTTACTCCCTTGTCAAGCATTGACTTGAAACCTATTCAACAATGCCACATGATCCAATTCCCGAGCATGATTTGTATCGGACCAGTACGACTCAATAAAGCCATCAGCATCGCTCACGGCACGTGTTGGCATCCAAAGAAGCCCAGTGAATCTTCCTGATGTGATTTACCGACTGTCTTGTCTAACGTAGTCATACATTTTTAAAACACACAACTGGATAAGAGAACATCTACCAGTTTTGAAAATACTAGTTTGTTACTTGACCTGGACTAAAGTTCTGGGTCTTACAAATGAGCTGTGTCACCTGCAATGACTAAAAAACGGTATCACCAATTGGGAAGAAAAGTCAGTTTCATGGAAGAAAATCAAAACTTTGTGCAGTTGAACACTGTTGACCTTTTAATAGCTATGTAAAATGTTCTACATTGTGTCCAAGATCAGCCATGTTTGCAACATAGTTAAAGATTGTAAATCTTGTGTGTGTCTCCAAATCGGAAGGATCGCCTTTGCTCAATACAACGAGGTATGCTGGCGTCTTACTGTCCTTGTTTTTCACTTTTTTCACTCCAAATAAACAAAAAAAACGAGTCGTGTGACATGACATTGTCACAGTGACCACGAGTACGGCAATGATAGCACTGAATTTTCTCTTGATGTTGTTTGGTGATGTCTTTTCTTGCTTTAGAGCTCAGCTGAGCTGTTTCTGTCAGCAAGGCGAATAAAAAACCCAGCTTGACGGATTTAAGCTTCACATCTGTTATGAAGCTTTGTTATTTTTTCTCCCCTCACATGAAACTTCAAGAAACATCCTTAATTTCTCCATCTCTTGCTCTCTTTCCCTGTATGTGTGTGTCCCCAGTTAATTAGGAGGAATATATGTTAATGGGACGCTGCTAGCAGACTAATTAAGATTCTGATTAAAGTGAAGATACTGTCAGCCAGCCCCAATGTGCGCGCCCTTGTGATCGTGTGTACTCGGGTGTGTGTCTTGCCGCTGGCTCGCTTGTCGAGGAAATCACCCCAGCTCCAACAAGCACTAGGTGAACAGATTACACAGTGTACTGTATCTTTTTGTTCTCTCGCAGGAAAACGACCCCAATTCTTGACTACGAAGAGGAATTATCACTTCATTAGATAACAAACAGGTTTGATAGTTTTACATAGCCACAGAATATGGAGCTAAATTTGTTTAGCAGAAGGTAGCAGAGGGTGCAAAGTCCTGATTTGGGCTTGTAGAAGACCACCTGCTGAATTTGAGTCGGGAACACAGGGATCCATTTAATCATGGGTTTGTTTTTGTGTGTGGGTGTGTGCTCGTTTCTCTTTGTCTGCGCATTTCTGTCGTCCCTTATTGTTTGTGACTGTTCTTATGTGTGGTTTTGCCACTTTGCTCTGTTTTTGCTCTGTCACTGTGAACATTGAACACCGCATTGTGGCAACAATCTATGAACCTTTTCCTTCTTTCTGTGTGAAAATAGGCCTTTTCTGATGGTGTACATCCAGCAAAAAAAACAACCTTTTCTTGACGGAAGATGCCGACATACAGTATAATGAAACAATGGTAATCTCTTGATTTTGGGGGCAACTTAATTTGAAGAGATACACACCAATACTGATGCAAAGAAGGAGGCTGTTAGATGGAAGCACTTTGTGCAATTTGGGAAAATTAATCAAGATTTAATCGATTGTGGTCTCAGAAAGAGAGCGGAGATTGCAATCTCCAAGTTATGTGAAGATCAAAAGTACAATCTGTGGATGTAAAGGTAATGTAAAACATGAGCTGTGGTTCCCAAATTCTGTTTTTGAGAAACATATTAACTTTGAGTTGGAGTGTTGATGTCATATCCACAGATAGGAGTAAAAAGAAACATAACCAGTTTATTTTATGAGAGGGAACCAACTGACAAGGTAACATGGTGTGTTTGCTGAAAGCATGTAACATCTAAACAACAATGAATAAATGAATGAATCAGTAAATGGGTCCCCACATACATCTGAGATTGTTAACTTGTAGGAGGAAATTGGAGAGAATTCAAGAAAAAATAGAAAAGACAAGCAGCACTTAGACACTGAAATGAGTTGCACTGCCCTGTAATTGAATGAGAGATTAACATTAAGCAATACTTTTCGGGTTCCCTTTTTTCTTCCAATTTGTCTTTTTTTACTTTCTCTGTCTGTCACCCTTTTTTTCCCGAGGGATTAATTCCTCCCATCCCCTATTTTTTCATCCTTTCCTTCAATCTTCCTTGCAGCACAATTTTTTAATACATTTTTTCAACTTTCCCATCTCGAGCACTGCCCACATGCTGTGCTATGTGTCTCCAGCAGATACGGAGTGGATTCAGTATGTAGGTTGTGGGAAAAAGTGACACTCTTCTAGTGGAGAGAGCTTCCCCAGCCTCTCTGGGGGAGCCACAGTGTGCATTCACAAAGGATTTTGCTCATAGAATATTAACAACATGTCTGACATGAGCATTGATATGTGTGTTGAAGAACAACCTGCAACGATGTGATTGATTCAAAGTTATTCTTGAAGGGACTCAGATTGTATCAGGTTTGAATAGCTAATGGGGGGAAAGGACTGCCATCACAGGACAAAGGTAGCTGAACTGGAACGTGTTGAAAGGGAAATCACTAATTCAGTGCCTTTAGGTTTTGGCACTTTGAAGGCATTTCGGTTTCAAACCAGAATGTTTAAAAAACATTTAAACTCAAGCTAAATCAATGCAGGGGAGCACCATTTCTCAGGGAAGCTAAGAAAATTATGTGAGAACGAAGGGAGATATGAAATGAGACTATCAAAAAAGCAACAAGTAACAGATGTGTGATTTACCATATATGAATATATTACATGGGCATGTATGCATAGGGATACGTTAATGTTTGAAAAATGGTCCGGATTAGAAGAAATACATTAACCAAGCACGCAGTGGGGGTGACATTCATCATGATAGATTCCACTCTGAAAGCTGAGCCCTGACAGTTTGGTACAGGAAAAACACATCAGTGTTATTCATGAAATTGTCCTATTCGATCCATTATTAAAATAGTTTTGATTTTGGTCTATTGTTTACTTCAAGTTTTTCCATTAACTAAATCGAGAGCACTGCTGAACAATGGCTAGAAGTTGACCATGCATACATTTGCTGTTTTCCTTTCATCTGCAGGTCATGCAGAGATGGAGCTCATCCCAGCTGACATTGAGCAAAGAAGAGTGCACACTGGTAAGATCACCAGCGTGGAACAAGACTAACACAGAAAGACAGGCAATTAACCAGCCACATTCACACCTCCATTCAATTCAGAGTCGCCAATTAACCCTAATATACATGTCGGTGGAGAAAGAGCTAGAGCTCAGGTGCCTGGGGAGAAGCCCACCGAGAGAACACGAGCAAGCCCCTTACACTGATCCCAAGGGGGGGGGGGGGGGCTCCTCGCTCTGAAGTAGCGGTGTTAGCAGCTGCGCATCTGGGATAACCAAACAATAACTCATTAAAAAAATCCAACTATCTCTAATGTTCCTAGCAGACCCAAGCATTATTGGAATGTAGAGCGCAAAGGGATTATGATCAAAAGGGGTGTGGTTTGTGACGGGAGCAAAGAAAGATGGTCAAGGAAAGGATTGTCATCTTTTAAATGACGGCAAGACATTTGAGAAGAAATCACAACAAGTTTAAAAGTGTAATTCAAAACTAAAATGGATTTTTTGAAAACACTCATTTTCAAACTGATTGTTGATGCAATGTAATTAAGTTGAGCATGGAAGATGGAAAAACAAAAAAAAAAAAGCCCATTTGGTGCAATTATTCCAAGCTTGATTGAAAGAAAATGTGATCTTCCTCACACTGAATATGAAATTCTCAGGTCCCGTGTGCAGGAATAAAGATTTCAAGGGGAAAATGAAATAATAATGCAGAAGTGGGGATACTGTGTACTCCCACACACTGATTGACCAATTTTTTTATAAATATGTATGTTTTCACACAGCCTAAAGTATTAATTGATGGGTTGATTTACATTCTTATGTCATTGGTTATTTTCCCCTTTCCTTTTTATTGAATAACATAAATTGTGCGTCTTTGAACTAACAGCATGGACTGGCTACATGAAGATATCAGGAGGAAACAGCCGTTATCCTCACCACCAGGACTGCACTACTTTATGGAGGCTGTCACAATTCCTATTGCACCTCCGTGCAACTGAAATTTAAAAGGGTTATGTGAGACCAAAATAGTAGAGATGACACTTTGTCAGCACCATGATGCACCTTTATATAAAGGAAGCCGTCCTACACCCAGCATGGCCTTTCGGAGGGCATTTTCTATAGGAGCTCTGGATCTGGAAACCTCCCCCCCCTGTACAATCTCTCATCAACATTGCATGCTCACATAACCAAGAACATGCACACAATGCTCTGTAATATGTTCTTTCTGTTCAATCAAGAAGCAGGGTTGAAGCCAGTCGGTCCGTCGCAGCTATTTGAAAACCTGCGCTCGTCACCGCGCCTCTCATCTCCTCCTCTTGCTCACCGGAAAAGGCACTTCTCACTTGATGCTGCCAGAAGAATCCTCCACTGATGATGAAAGAGGCTTCTTAGGGATCTCAGTGCCATTATAAATTTCAATAAGGGCAATCTGGTCTACACTTGCGTTTCAAACTTTGGCACAAGCTAAGCAAAACACTATTTTATCCATGATGAATGCACACTTTAATATATTATCCTACAACCAAAGCTAAATGTCTACTGATCAACAAGGAGCCAGAAGTACTACAGGGCAACAATGCTCTTGGACATAAGCATCAGCGTATACAGATGAATTGTGGCCCTTTTCACGTCAGCATTTCCCACGTTTCCATGAAACGTTGGACTCCCTTTACTGTCCTGGTCATGCATATTAATCGCACGCCCTTTGATGTTAAAACATTTATAGTACAACCATAAATGTAGCTGCATGCTCAGTTTTATATATGTGCTGCCATCCATGCATGGAAGATTGTTACTCACAGTTTATGTAAATAGGTCATTTCTGATGAAGCAAAGAGAAGAACAGTCACACATACTCAAGAGGGGGAAAAAAACACATCAACATTTCCTGATGAGTGAAACATTGGTAACAACAGCAATGGTTGAAAAAAACAATGTCTTAATGTGATTTAATGTTTAAAATTTGAAGATTTGGTTCTTTTTAGGTTGTTTTTTTTTTTTTTTATTTACATAAGGTGCATCTATATTGAGCTCCCTGCATGATCTGGCCTGTCAGGGTTGAATCTGCATTTTCAGGGTCAAGGGGCCAAGTGGGCCCAATTATGGGATGGCAAGGGGAATCGCAAGTCCAGGTTTGAGCTATTTTAAAGACAGACAGAGAGCAAGAAGTTCATTGTTTTTCACTTCAGTGTTGTTTGAGCACATTTAGACAAATTCTGGATGAGCTCCCGTTTGAAATATTGTATCGGTATAGCAGATGAAAATGTCATTATCTGCCACAGCCTTATAATGACATAAGTGAGACAATTCATGGATCTGCCCACAATGTTCAGCCCTCAAGTTCAAGCAATATCATGACAAAATGTTTGTCACTTTGGAGTTAGCAGAGTAAAAAGCTAAATGGTATTTTGGCTATCTTACACATGTTTTTAAATGTCAAGCTTGTCAGAGGTCCTAAAACTATTCAGAGATTTAATAAAAGAAAAGTCTTTCCTTTAATAGCTGGTGTTTATTTAGCTCCATAGTAAACAAATAATGGGTCAGGATAACTACAACACAAACACAATAAACAATCTGGGGTGTTTGATTGCCTTCCTTGTCTCTGTGTTCTGCTTGATGATGCCCAGACATTTACCGAGCAATTCAGAAACGA
>JAUESE010000008.1:10503400-10514317 GCA_032274725.1 Malacoctenus triangulatus
CCCCCCCCCCCCCCCCCCCCCCCCCCCCCCCCCCAATAACTAAAAAATTGAGTTTCTCGTTGAGTTCAAGCTTGTCGTGATGAAATATTCATGGATTGGTGCATGTTTCAGTCACAATGGGCTGTACTGAATGAAAGGTCATTAAAGTCCACCCAACAGCAATGTGATGGATGAGTAGGTAAATGCTGACAGGTGCTTTCTAATGCCTAATCATCAAAAAGGTTCTGCAAAGTCGTGCACTGGAGCGCCCATCGCAGGGTTCATTTATCTAAGTGGTGGCTTGTTAATAAAAGATAGAAAGACATTATGCCTGCACTTATAATTTCCAAACTCCATGGTGTGTCTTCATTATTTGCATTGTGCCTTTCGTTTCGCATGGTTTTTTCGCAAAGAAGTGCAACTTTGGTCTGAAAAACAATGTTTAAGTTAAGTTTCCAATTATAAGTATCATTAACAGCATTAGGAGTGACTGATGTCGGTGGTGAAACTGCTCACTTTTCAACTAAAATAAGAAAAATACATGCCTGTGAACTTAATTAGATGCTAATGGTAGATGCCACCTGATGGGAAAAACAGTTTCAGCACAATAGAACAACAAACCAACAACATATCACAGTGGTTAAAATCAGCCCTCGGGCTCCAACCAGCGCTTGCCAAGCTGAATCTTCTTTGCTACTTTTTCTGCCGAGACCTGGCTGAGGAATTAGGTGCTCGATCCACATGACACTTCACTACATCCCCGAGGCTTGTGAACATCCCTTTACATTATAGCTGCTTTGCCTTGATTGCGGTGCAACGTTATCTGGCAGTTTATTCTCGCAGCTTTTGTCTTTTTCCTCACAGAACTATAGTTGTTAAATTGTAGGATTCAATTTTTTTTCCCCGATTATTACTCACGTGGATTTGTGTCCTGTGGTGAAAATCTTAACAAAATAAAATGCAGAAAATAATTGTTCTTTATAGAAATTTAGCTGGTAAATTGATGGATTATTTTTTTCCCAATTAGAACAGCACCTGTGGGGACATTTTTTAATGAGGAAATGATTTTAAGTCAAACTAAAATAAGTGTTGGGTTGAAAAACAAAGACTCAGGGTAAAGGTTGGGGCTGGTCGTCATTAGGTAATTTAAATTCCATATTCAGAGTGATGTGAACATTAAGCTTTGGCTAAGGTAACTTTGTGACAAAAGCTGACAGTAAAGTACTCTTGTTTGAAGTTAGTTTGTTCAAATTTGATGTAAAGAAATGCAAGAATTCAACTTGGAAACTAATATGCGTGGAGTCCTTTTGCAGCCAAAACGCTTACATCACAGTTCAGTCTAAATAAATCCAACGAGGTTACTAAAGTATTGTCAAACAAGTGGCCTTCCGGCCAAAACTGCTCCTCCAGAGGGTCGCAGGTGGACTTTGCAGTCTGTGAGTGATCATTTTTTCATGGTGTGAATTTCAGCTGTTCCCACCAAGAGTGCAGTGAAAGTTAGCTACCTTTTTTATGTCACAACCATAACTGTTCAGCCAAAGTGAGAGCCAGTGAAGCAGCATGTCAGCCCTTGAACTTACATGAGTAATACACCCCTGGGTGAGAGTAATTGGCAACCTCATCCACAATGGCGGAGACTGGCAGTGATTTCAGCAAAGACTCATAAATGCATCACTGGACTCAGAAACAATGGTTTCCACCAATCATTTCCCTTTGATTGCCTCCACTGTCTTCATCCACCCTGTCCTTTCGGATTAGAGTCAGTCAAAATAAAGTTAAGCTTACCTTACCCAACCTCACCTGGACAAAAAAAGCATCAAAGAGAATCCAAAGGCACAAACTCAGTCTGACATTTTGTTGTTTAAGGCAAAATGACATTAAACAAGAGCTTAAAGATCAGTGTATTCTCTAAGTCTACAGCTCAAGGTCACGCAAAGCTAAAAACCATGAATGCAACAAAAGACATAAATACTTGCAGACATGGGAAAAATATGGCATGTGTACATAACTCTCTCCCAAATAAACATCCATGTACACAGTCACTCATTCGTATCAGACATTTCTGTTTAACTTGTCAATAAATCTGGCCTTCCTCATGCAAAACACAAGATTTTCATTGTTACACAAATCAAATCCAGTTGGTTTCAAGCGTGCAAATTCAATTTCAGCACTGATAGGCCTTGGGAAAATGTGCTGCTCAGAGTTCATTATGATGCAATCGTACATAATGTTTTGAAAGCTCACACATGGATGTTGGACACAGGAAGCAGCTAGAAAAAAAAACATGTCTTGAGGATCATTCTCAGGCGAATATTCAGAACTTGTAATGCTTTCAATCAAGTCAGAAAAAAAAAGGTGACTATAAGATCGGGGGGCTGAATTTGATATGCATCACCACACTCAGTCCATCCACCTCTGATAATATATGTAATCTGCATAACAGAGTAATTATAATCTGCATGGTTCTCCCCTCCGCAGTTTTCATCTTGAGTAACATTTGCAGGAACACCAAATCTGCCAGTGATTGTTTTGGCAACGCAGTGTCTATTTAATCAGGTGAAGTGAATGACAACCGCACTTCACAATCCTCCCTCAAAGCATTAATCATGCGATAATTGGATTGAGAATTAGGAAGACGTTGTCTCTGTATTCCATTATCTTGGAGTAGGTTTCTCATCACTCTCCGGCAGTTCGGGCAGCTTGCTTTATTTACATTACCTTGTGTTCCCTTTTGTAGCCTGAGGCCTTTAGAGGAAAATAGAAAAGGAGTAGAATGAGATAGAAAAGGAGTAGAATGAGAGAGAGAAAGAGAGAGAGAGAGAGAGAGAGAGAGAGAGAGAGAGAGAGAGAGAGAGAGAGAGAGAGAGAAAGAGAGAGAGAGAGAAAGGGGGGTTGGTAAATTTGATTAGCTTAATTTTGTAAAAGGGGACCGGTGTCCTCGAAGGGTAAATGGATCCAGTCATTGTGATGAATAGGCTCAATAAATACACCTGCTGTGGGACAGGGGTGAATACATGTGTCGGGAGACGCCCCCTTGTCAGCTAATCTCTCCACATCATCTTACATCCTAAATCTCCAAGTGACGAAACCATTTCTTGGCATGTGTAACTTTTTTCAACATGGTCTCGTCTTCAATACCTATAGACAATTCAGACACCAACTGAACTCACGGGCATGTTTTGGTGCTGTTGGAGGGAGCTGGGATACACAGAAGAAGCCCATGCATGCACATGGAGAACATGCAAGCTCTGCACAGAAACGCCCCCACTGGGTTTGAATCCGGGCCCCTCACGCTGCAATCTTGGAGTACCAACCAATTCTACAAGTTCTACAGAAATTTTATGTTGTGAGGTTAGTTTACAAGAATTAATGTGGGTAAAAAACCATTTAAAAGCAATCTTTTTTCATGGGATCTTCAAAGAATATTTCAACTCTATTTGCTCAAAATTTGCTCAGATGTCATGTGGCCCTTGAAGTGGTAGCAGTTTAGTTTCATCCCAGTTAACTTAAAATGTAACTTTCCAAACCGCTGTGACGTGTTTTCACACTGACAAAGATGTGGGCAAATCTACAAAGTTATAAAGTGTGATAACAAGACTCAGACAAGCAGCTAAATATGCCGGGAGTGGAGTTGACATTATGCTGCTGCATATTCTCCCTTAACTGAGACGTATGATAAAGTGTTTATAGAGGTTCATAAATCTAACTAAAAACGCACATTTCTCCTTTTGTGCATGCTCAGATTTTCACTCACACATCTATAAAATTTTATGCTTCTTGTCTCAGAAGTGTAGCCAACGCTTTCAATACTGTGGAGCACTTAGTAAATTGCACAGGAGTAATTTACACTGGACTAATATGATATTCTGCACATCTCTCCATTCTAAGAAACCCCTTTACATCTCTTTTCTACGATTCTTCATTGTACTCCAGCTTCAGTGTATTACTTTTTCATCACTTTAAATTGGATATCCCGGAATAATAGTGGGCCTGTCTATTATTAATACTCCGAATCCATCATGGCAGGAAGAATAAGGCTTTGGAAACCCCGTGAAAGATCCAGGGGGGCTTTGAATTTTTTTTTATACTTTATACTCCAAGATATTTCAACGTGTTTCTCTTTACTGTGACTGCTGGAGAAAAAAATTATGTCACTGACCTCAATCATAGAAGACGGAAAGATGCCTTACCTCATTTATTAGTCAAAACTAATATATTACATATTTATAACCCATCAAATTCTTTCAAAGCAAAAAAGTGCACAACAAAGATTTTTCTTTCACATTTTCAATATTGAAATTTCGTCTCTATTCAAACATTTGAAAACACAATCCAAAGCTACCATGGAAAGAAAAACCGATTACATCATTGTTCTTCCACAGCCTTTGAGCTCCCCCACATAATGTTCAGTCCAGATACGTTTCACTGCTGGCAACTTGTCACAGTTTTAGGCCGTGGAGTTCAACCTTTTTCACAAGTTTGTGGCAGCTAACAGCTTGACCTTAATTTAGGTATTTTCTTGTAGAATGTCTCCTACTTTTTGGAGGAGGAACTAAGAAGCAACATTTTTACTTCCACCAAGGAGGATCTGTGATCAGGTGTACAGTCTAGTTTGATTTCAGAAATAAACCGTGAACACTTCTTTGTCTCTGGTTGTAACCCTGTAAAAACACTTGAATGCAGCACTGAGCTCTCTTCAGTGGATACTGAAACCTTCTGCTGTGGAAGAAGCTCACAGCAACACAGAAACATACAGATATGATACAATTGGATTTTTTTTATGGGGTTGATTTATTGACCCGTTTAATTTACAAAGACATGTGGGTCTTTGGAGACGACCCACATAGACACAGTGACGACACGTAAACACCTCAGAGAAAGTTCCCGTCTTGGCAGACGAGAACCTCCCTGCTAAGATGTCACACAGTTGCCACTGAGCTGTTTGTATCCTTACTGCTTCATTGTGAACAAGTTTATTCAGGTGTTGGGTTGTTACTAAGAGCCCGACCAATATATATCGGTGGGCCGATAAATCGTCTGGCTGCTTAATCAGCATGGGTCAAAATGTGGCCGATATGAAGATTCTGCTTTGCTGCAAGCGGCAACAAGAAACTTGTGCTGCGCGGTGACTCTGCTCTGTCCCCCTCCCTTCCTGAGCAGCAGCTCCGTGCTGCTCCCCCTCCCCCCTCCCCCTCTCCTTACAGAGAGCGCTCTTGCTGCACCGCCCTCCCCCTCCCCCTCTCCCGCACACACACGCTCCGAGTCACAGGCAGCAGAGAGAAACAGGACAGAGAAACGCAAAGTTTGTAAAACTATATTACATTGCACTCTGGTGCTCCATAATAAAAAACAACTTCATGGCAACACGCTGTTAAGGCGCAGTAAGGAGAGCAGGACAGTTTTATATGTGCTAATTTTAGCAAACGTATTAGCATGTTAACTCCATGTAAGTTGCGCTCTTTGTGAAATAAACAACGATATTTGCAACTGTTAACTTCCATCTCTACTATTAGCTAATGTAAGACTGTTATACAGTATTTAACACTGTGCCTCTTTGTGAAATAAACAAGACATATGATTTTGTAAGGAATAAGATTATTATATTGTGTCAAACTACACTTTATACTGTGATGCAGGTTTTACTGGAGCTCATGGGGGTGACCGGTATTGCCAGTACGTCTGCGCATAACAACCCCAGGGAACAGGAGGAATTGCCATTCTGAGGAAAGTCTGTTAAGACAGGCAGGCAAAAAATCATAACGAGCTTTAAATGTTATTAATAGGATATCTAAGCTAATCTGTTCCGACACAGAGAGCCGGCGAAGTCGTATCAGCAGGGGTGTGACGTGTTCTGTGGACTCCAAATGCATTATCGTCCCCCCCTCCCGAGTAGGTTCGCTGGGAAGCGCTTGCAAGGATCTTATTGCAATGAAATGCATGATAACTGACGAAGAGTCGCCAAACAATGCAGTTTATTTTGGTGTTCTATCAGTTGCAATTGACTTTTCCTTTGAAAACTGCACATTGGCAAATTGGTTCAGAACTACGCTGCTGCTCCGAAACAAACAACGTGTTATCTCGGAGTCTTGTTTACAAGTGAACGCTTGATAGTGTATGTTTATGAGTTTTGGATACTGATTGAGAGAATCCCATTGTGTATTCAAGCAGTCAAAATAAATTAGCTTGGTAGGGTGTTTGAGCGTAATGATAATGAGAGTGTGAGGAATTTTTGACATTAGGGAATCACACAGTGTACTTAAGTATTTTTTCCCCCCCGAACAATTGTTGAAATCTTCCCTTTTTTTTCCTTCTATCCATCACTGGACTTTACTTCTGTTGTGGGACCTGACAAAAGGTGAAGTTGCTTTGTCCTGTAACTTTCTCCTTCAATCTGAAACAAAGTTTGATCGCAGTACATACCAACTTCTATAATGTATTTCAAACATACCATCTACACATCACAGGTATTAAAGAATTGTTTTCAAGTGTTTCCTGAATGTTTGCATTAAAAGTGCATCAAAAGGAAGCGGCGCCACTGCCAAACAAAACAAGTGATCGAGGGGAAAAGCTCCGAAGTGGTGCTGTAAATATTAACAAAGTCTCCAGTTGAGATGCAGTGTGAAAGCAGTCATTGTATTTGCAATAAATCCAACTCTAAATCCAGGATTTGCAAGAGACAATAAAGTCTCTCTCTTTGCTGTAAGCATGAGTGACATCCTGTTTGTTTTGTGTTTGTCTTTTCATCTGCATCATTTGTTGCTCTAACAATGGAGCTTTATTCTGATTTATTTATTTATTTATTTTATGTTCTTACACCAGTTACACAAAGCCCTCTGGGGAAAGGATGACCTAGAAACTGAGAGTCTCTCAGTTGGCTCCGAAGCAATTTTCAGTTGGGTTTCCGGTGGTTTCAGCCTGGTCTCAAGTGTTATACAGTGCAGGTGTGATTGTAATACGTCGTCATTGTAAGTGAGAGGACTGAGTATAGCATTGTGAGGACTTGCCTTCCATTTGACCACAATATCCAAATCTCGCAAAGCAGTATATCTTCACTTTTTATGGAGCCGGGATTTTGTCCATTGTAGTCAGTATTTTTCTAATTCTAAAAAAGACCAATATGGTGAAAAAAAAATCATCACAATCATCATCATTATCTTTCACGATGACTCAAAACCTTGAGAAAAATTCAGAAATTTCGAATGAAACAGCTCGAGCTTGGCTGGTTGGTTAGTTTCCCAGTTGGAATAGAAAAGGGAGCTCACTCCAGGGACTCATGGGTGCGGGTAAAACTCTCAAGAGGACACAGCTGTTGGTGCTCATGGGAATTAAATATGGCAGACTTTTCAGTCCCATTGCCTCAAACCAGAAAGGCTTGGTCGGCTCATTTACCCAAAGAGAAAAACCCCCTTGCTGAAATACTCGTGTGGTGAATAAATCAAGTCATTTGCAACAATCGAAAATTGCATGAAGGAAACTGGTGTGATGTATGTAAAAAACATCAAATACAGAAAATGACCATTAACAATTAAAAAAAACCTTGAAGGGAGAAAAAATTTAATGAGAGTATATAAGTTGGTGACAGAAAAGAAAAAGTCTCGTTTTGTCATGATGGCCCAGGATGATTGAAAATATGCCATCAGATTTAGTGGTTGCTCTGGCAACATGGTGCAACTTTTATGACACTGTGAGTTGCACTTTGCAAGTACAAAATGTCACAATATGGCCCTTTTTTGCACACAAATGAATTTGGGGGATACATTTTTTTTATGACATGTTTCTCTCCAGCGTTCATGTGACTCAGCCTGTAATGACAAACATTCCTCACTGCTGTCACGGCAGCCGACTTCTGAAATTATCAGAGCCGGTCCCTTCTCTTTTTCCTCGTACCCAATGGCTCTGTCCAACGCAATACCCGCCTTTTATCAACCAAGCAGTCTCTACAAATCCACTGAATGCCTCCAGAAGATGACCATGTCCCAGCGGGTTTCACAGAGGAGCATGTTGCATCATTAGAGATAATGTCATACACTTAGGCAAATTATAAAAATGTGCTACTTCTCCATGGGTTGAGAACTCTCACCCACTCCTTTTCTTTAGTTTTGTCTGTTTTTGTAATTTTCTTAGCCTGTGCCCTTAAAGTTTTCCTCTTTAAGGTTGAGGCTACGAAGTTGTGTTTTAAAACCGCCCCCTCTGTGTTTTTTTTTTAATTTTGGCAAAGATTTTAATGACTTCACAGAGACACTCTTAGAATAACAGTTTCAATCCTTACACATATTCCTTCATGGTACAAAAATGTTATTCTTTTTTACTGGCTTGTCAGTTCTCTTGGATCTTCTTGTTTTGTCCTGTGTTCCAGACATTACACACTTGAAGTACAAAGTAAATTTTGGTCGGACTACATTTTCTTATTTCACTGCTATTCAATGGATTCTTTACCTCCACAGGAGCAGCTTTGATTGTTTTTTTCCTGTCCCCTATGTACAGTGTGTAGTGAGAATTCCCTTCAGTACAAGGCATTTGAAAATAACCTCCAATTGAGCACGATTGCATTAACAATATCTACAGCGAGCAGTTTGAACAAATTGTATGACCCCTGAGCTGAATTGCTTTGTTCAGGAGATTAGCCAGTCAGTTTTCATATCAGCATGTTTCCTCTTCTGTCGCACACAATCAGGGGTCTAATTGGGCTCAGGTGGTCTTCCCATTGACGTCACTGTCATACACAGCATTCAGCTAAATCTGTGCCCTGTCAAGTACAATTCATGCATTTATGTCTTGACCAAGGGAAAAAAAAAGGCACGTGAGCCTACATGTTAGTCATGAGCCAATTGTCGCCCACCGTCTTTCAAAAGCTGCATAATGACATTCGGAAGCGGGTGATGGTTCCCATTTGACATTTTCAGCTGCAGAAGAGCAAAAGTGCACCGAGTGTCTAACACTAGAAAGGCTTTAACGCACGGCAGTGACGGCTGGTAAACACATTCGCAGTCAAGTGTCAACTCTGACATTGCATCACCGACGCTGCCTCTTGCCTCAGGATACATCGTCTGGCGTGTTGCTTAATTTAGAGGTAGGAATGAATGTAAGCCGCGAGCAAAGGGCAAGTCGAAAAGTTACAAAGAATATCAAATGTTTTAGTCAGGTTTGACGCCAGGAGTTAAAGAACAGTAAGAGGCTTCTCATCTAGATGGGTTTTTCTTCAAATGGACAAAAAGAACATTTATAGGATCACAAAAACATTGTTTTTAAAGAAACTGCTTGAATGCAGAAGCTCGACAAATGGACGAGATGGAGCAAAGAAAAGACAATAAACCTTTTTCAGACACAGCCCTTTGGATTTACACCAGAACAGGAGCAGCCTGAAACTAAGAGTGGGCTTCACCACACTGTAATCAGACGCATGTTGAGGGGCGAGCAGTGCATGGATGAATGGCACAGAACGTCCATCTGACCCCCCTCTATGGGACCGTTTAACGAAGATGTGACACAGCACGGAGTGTCTTTCAGTCTTTGGAAATTTCTGTATTACATGCCACTTTCACATGGTCTCTGATGTCAGCAGCTAATCACAGAGCTTATTTCTGCCTCCGGTCGTTTTTTTTTTTTCTTTTTTCTTTTTCTGATTAAGAGTGATTTGATGGGGTTCACATGAATAAAACATCCATGTATGTCACTGTGTGATTCATGGTAATCAGTAGCAATCCAAACAAAAGCAGGATGTTTACAGAGCAGACTCTACAGCCCAAGGCGCGCCTTTAAAACACGTCTGTGTTTATTCTATATAAGGCAGCTGCAGCAAAGCCTGTAGCAAATTTGTGCTCGAATGTGTCATGTGCCCTGACAAGCCTGCCAACATCTTTTGCTTGCAATGACAACTATTCTTACACATCATCAACCTCACAATGTCGCCCTATCCCAGCGTGTCATCCACGCTGGGATGTGGCTCTTTCACATGCACCATGCATGAGTTCCTTTTATATCTTCTTCAGTGAAAATGAGAAGAAACATGCTGGGCCACGTGTTAACAAATGAGTGAAAAAAAAAATATCCCTCCTTCATACCTGAAGCCTTAAATTCCTACCCGTGCATCAAAAACACATTTGAGTATTTCAACTGGAATGTAAAACATACATGACAGTCTCATAGGATTGACACATGGTGTATATTTACATATGGCAGGCTGGTTTTTTCCCCTCTAATTGCTCCTCTGTGTGTCGGTTTCTTGAAATACGTTGAGGCTGTCAAACTGCTGCTAAAGCGGATGAGGGGGCAGAGATGTGGGAGAGGAGGAGAAAATAGACAGGTCTGTATTTGGATGTATGTGAGAGAGAGAGAGAGAGAGAGAGAGAGAGAGAGAGAGAGAGAGAGGTGCATAAAATGTGACGGTGTCAACCGCAAGGAAAAAAAAACAAACTTGCATCCGATACTGCGGCGTGTGTTAAAATTAAGACAGCCTCTCCTGCCTGAACATTATAACCTGCGTTGCGCGGTTGTTAAGGCCACTCTGTTAACTTTATTCACCACTGAGTTGCCGGCTTTATCTGCGACTGACTGCTGGGCAGGCGGTACACCGTTTGCTTATCAGAGGGAGCTGTCTGCTGCTGCCAGAAACAGGGGCGCATTCAGAGGAGTATTCTATATGTTACCCCTGTTCACCATGGGCGGAGTTGAAAATGATCCCCAAAAAATGCATTATTCACTCGCGCGGGGCCAACAGCAGTTTGCGTTGTTTGAGGAAAAATACTGTGCATTTCCACTGTGAAATGCTGTTTATTTTTAACGATGCGATCCTGCAAGATTGCTCGAGACAAAAAAAATCTTGCATATAGTTGGTTTTGTTTTTTTCAAGGGATTTGTTGAAAATGAGTGGGGGGGGGGGGGGGGGGGGGGGGGGGGGGGGGGGGGGGGGGGGGGGGGGGGGGGGGGGGGGGGGGGGGG
>JAUESE010000008.1:10515573-10533531 GCA_032274725.1 Malacoctenus triangulatus
TGAAAATGAGAACCCCCCCCCCCCCCCCCCCCTCCTCCATGCCTTATACAACATCTAACCTATATGTGCTTAAGAAATCACAGCTGTTTACTTGCACCGTCTCAAGCATTTTATCTCCAGTGTAACATGCAAGGTGGCTGGGGATTTTTCTATTACTTTTGGTTATGTGCATATTTGGTCTTCTCATTATGGAGTGTCTTTGCTGTACGCTACCATATGCGATCTGTGCTCTGCTGAGGGAAATGTTCACAACAGAAATACCACGTAATTGTACTGCCTGACTCCATGCAGAACAATAAGAGTCACGTAGTATCAGAGGACAAATGCAGATATAGATCAAAACAGCGTTGTCTTCTTCACTTCTATAGAAGGAAATGTTTTATTCAGCGCTTTAAAAAAAAAGCGGCAGCTTCGTAGAGGTTTTCCCTTAAGTTATAGTTGTTCATAGGATTGTCTTTCATGAGAGACAGGATTTAAAAACTGTTAGATTTCAGGCGGCGCTGGGAAACTCCGAGGTTTGACTTGTTTTAGAGAATTTACTTTATTTTTTTTTATTTATTCTTCACGGCTTAGACTAGAGGAAGAGGGAGAAAAAAAAAAAAGTAATTATACGGCTTGCCAAACAAAGCATCAGCTTATTCACAGCTCAGCAGGGTGCAGATGTGCTGAATATTATGTTGCGCTTGGCATTTGGAAATGTTGGGGAAGGTTGTGTTTTCTGTAAGTACCGTTCATAAGCTGCGAGGCACCTTTTAAATGTTCCCCACAGGACTCCCACTCCTCTCAGGGTGCGCCTTCCATTGATGCTGTCATCCAGAAGTTATAGCTCATGAAGTTATCAGCGTGATTAGTACTATTAATAGGGAACTGTTTTACAGCAGGATTTGATGAATGCATCCTGTCACTGTAACACAGCCCCCTTTTTAAGTGCTGTGACAGCTCTTGTTTAATCAGACAAGGGATTTAGGAAGAAAGACAGGAAATGAAGCTATTTATGTTCATTTTGAATTACTTTGAATGCTCTGTGATTCCCCGGATTTATTGAAGCTGTAAAGATTATGAGCCTTTTTGTAGATCAATTTCACATTCGTGAACAGAGGTCAAAACCTCGGCAAGGGAGATGGTGGGCATAGGTAACACCATAAAACGTTAACTGCTGTGGTCATAGCTGTGTGGCGGCCTCATTTGCATACATGAGACGACTCCTCGCTGGATTTCCCAGCGTGGTCACTTTGGCTCCATTTCTGTTTTTACGTTGTCGCGTGTTATAAAAGCATGAGCGTCATCACAGTTTGTAGCCAGATTAGGAAGCAAAGAAACAACAAAAACAAGGAAAATCTTCCTATAGGCGAATCAGAAGATAAGACCGTTCTGTGGTGGAAATAGTCTCTGACCGCGTGCTTTGTTTGGGGCTATGTGACGGTTGCTCATTTTCTCCGCACCCAGACTTCCTCCCATGCTGGTTGAAGGTTCACATCATTGATTCTCTTGTGACACACCCTTTTAATGTTTTTTTTTTCCAATATGTTAGAGTGGACGAGAACCATGGTGAACTGAGTTGATGTGCACTCTTTTTTTTTTTTTTTTACACAACCATTTGCCATTTAAATGTTGTCTATTTTTCAAAGGGTGCTGCCGAATTTTTCAAATTAAGAAGTTGTGAATGTGCGCTGGTATTTTGGAGGCTGCAGCACTTCTAGCCTGGGACCATGAAGACCAACCGCAGCAGTCATCAGTCATTTCAACCCAAAAACAACACATTAACATCCAAGCGACAACGCCCTGCAGCGGCCCTAATTATTATTGAGTCAACAAATGAGGAAATTGTGCTGACCCTGTTGTGGAATAACACATCATCCACACAAACAGGAGCCCAGGGTAGATGGATGGGCCTATTAAACATTCAACTTCAACAGAGGAGACTGTCTGCGCCCCAGTCTTTCAAAACAATCAGTAATGTTTCTTTTACAGAACCTTGAACGACAAATGTGTCCAAATGAATGCGAGATAATCTGATAGATTGGCTTTACCAAAGCATCACAGTATATAGGTTTTTAATGGAGTTAAGATGCAGTTAACAGTCCTGGGCTTTATTCATTTCTCCAATTTCCCTCAGGATTATTAAAGTATTTATCCATCTATTTATCCATCTCACATTTGACCCATGTTTTTCTTTCACCTTTTTGCAACAGGATATTTAAATAATGACGTACAGGTCAATAGCCAAAGCATAAGAAAACACTCTGTTTTTTCTGTGGTTGTGTATTTACTGGTCGAAATAAAAGCACTATATTCTCAGGTGAAACCGTCGGTCAACTGGGTAAATAATTAATGCTCAAAAATAGGTTTGGGAGCTGCAGTATGGTTTACAGTGCGAGAGATGATTGCCTCTCTTCAGAGCTGCATGTGAGGGGTCACAATGTAACATGCCTCACAGCACAGCAATCAGTATGGGGGCAGCGCCACAGACTCCACAATGATGGCCAGTATAATGTTATGTAAATACGCAGGGAAACTGTTACAGATGGGAGAGAAGTCAGCTGAATTTAATGAGTGTGAGTGCGCACATGCCCGAGCTTGTGTTAGCCAATGAAGCTGATGCGGGATGACAGTTGAAATTAAACATGAATCAGCCACTGACATTTGTTTTTTCAGTCTATTTGTAGCTACAGTTTGCTGTTATTTCATGATCCTATTATTGACAGTGCCGTTGTTATAACGCTGCCAGAAATCTCTTCTGTTCTCCGTGGACGATGTCTGGGGAGCAGTTTGTGTTTCACTCTAAAATTCTAGTAGGATACAAGACGGCAGGACTACACAATGTAGCGTAATTTAGGGCCAGGAGAGTATTTACGGCGGCTATTTCTGGGAGTGAAATCTATCTTGGGTGATCAGGGAGCTATCCAGTGGTTCTAAATCGTATACAAGGTGTGGTGTAAGTGCTCACAAGTTGCACTGATGGATAGTGATTAAATCAAATCACCCTGAAGTGGTGCGAGAAACAATGTAGCTGGAAGTCTAACAAGTGTAAATTCATTTATTACGCTGAGCGTAATATCTTAGGTCGAGTTTCACAGGATGAAGGCAAATGATTTCCCTGCAATTACACTCTGCCGTTTCATTGGATACATGCTACATGATGAGGTGCTGTGGTGAGATTTCGCTACCATTATTGTTGCTTGAGCAGAGATAACGTTAAGCTTTGCATGGGCTCACATGCATTATTTTGAAAAGTGTGGTCAAACACAATAAGAACACATGTGGAAACATGCAGCTGCAGATGACTGTTTAGTATCATCTGAAAAAAATAGCACATGTTGGATTGAAAAAAGAACTGGCCAAAATGTATTTTTTAAATGTAAGAGTTTTGGGTGAACTGCACAAGATAACAGAAAAGATAAGCCGCAAAAACCAACGATACTTTGATGACATAGTTTTTTAAAGAAGATTATCGGAGTCGGGGAAAATCTTGCTTTTCCACAGTGTCTTTTGGGGTTTGGTTTATTCAACAGTACTGAAAGGGATATTCTGTTCCACTGTCCAAATCCTGACAGCACAGCAGAAATCCATAGGATAACGGCGGTTCAGTGTTTGGCCATTCAAAGGGACGAGCCAATAATTGGACAGAGGAGAGCGAGTGAAATGTGGCGAGAGGGCAGCGTGAGCGAGAGCCGGGCGGGATGAGGGGCGGGAGACAGTGTATGAGGCTACTTTATATTTTGGTTCATTTTCCATTAACAGAGATGGATCATCACTAGGTCAACCCTCAATTTTTTAGATGGCGGTAGTGAGCCCCAATCAATCCACTAAAATGTTGTGAGTAGTTTCATTTTGGGAACAATGGATCGGGGGGAGGAGAGAAGAAGGATAGTGGGAGAGTGCTGTGATGGAGATTAATGTTAAAGCGGACTAATGGACCGTCTGCCTGAGCACTTACCATGCACAAACTCTGTTTTCAGGCCGCGGAAGCTGCTGGAGTTTGCAGGGAGGCAGCAGGCTGCGATGAGGTTGTACATTGAATTTATGAGCGTGTGTCTTGGCAGACCGCCGCTTCTCCCACAGCCTCACGATTCCTGTGATCCGCATTTTAATTGTTGTTGCATTTACATCACAATCTGCGGAACGGCTCTTTGATTAAACCATTAGGACCCTGATGATCGACGGTATGTTTAAATTTGGTCACAATTTTCAACCAAGTTTCTCTCTTACAAGGTCCCGTTTTTTTTCTTACTCACACTACTTGTTGAGCTTTTACCTGAAACAGATTTCAAGCATTTACTTACTTTCTTGTAGTGTGGTGTACATAATATGTATGAGTGATTATCACGAATAATAAGTAGCTGTTTAGTCATGCAAGTCTCATTTTCAACACATATTCATCCGTTGAAAAAGAGACACCCCGCCACAGAGCAAGGAGAACGTCCCATGTCACATTATTTCACATCATCATCCCTATCTGATCTCAGTGCTGCTCGTGTCACGTTGCCATGGGGATGATAGCCAAGCTCTCTCGGTCCCCTGTCAGGTAATGGAAGCAGCTCTGGCACAAACACGACGTGAGTGTGTTCTGAATGCAAAACAACCCGTCTCACTCTCCAGCCATCAAGCGCGGGGATGCTACGAAACAGTGGTTGGCAACCATCCATGGACTGACAGAGCAAATCAGAGTGGACCCCCTGACGTTCCGGAGACGGCAGGAAAGTGACATTTAGATTTAGCTGATCGCGGAGTCAAACTCCTTTGGATGTGAGCACATGGTGTCACGGGACTGGAAGAGAAATCTCTAATGGCATCGCTGTAGGAGGAGCAGGCCAGCTACACTTGACATAGAAACAAGAGCATCTTCGTTAGCGTTTGTGCAATCTGACGACATCAGTACGACCAGTTTTAATAAACAGTTATCCTGAAGCCTACCAATTTAAATGAACTTTTGAGACTATTTTTTCATCATTATTTTTCCGAAGTGAATATTTTTGGGGGGAGAAATACCTGCTGCTGCCCTCTGCACCCCATGATACTTTCACACTGTCCAATCTTCTTTTATTATTAAAGAAACAAAGCTGAAACCCTCTCACAGGCTCCTGTGTTACAGCTCGTTCAGCAGGTTCTGCACAAAGCAAAGGAGACTTATTGGGTCTGTCAATCAAGTATTCCTCCTTTTCAGAAAAAAAACACAACATATTTCTTCTTTTCTTTTTCTCTCCTGCTTTTATGTTTTTGAAATTGTGCTACACGTTTCTAGCAACAAAGCTCTCAGGCAACATGCAGTTGTCAGTCATAAATAGTGACAGAGGCTGTGACAGATGGTCAATAATACAACAAATAGTCATTATGTTGAAGGCTAAGAGGAGAAAAAAATGCTGACACACTTATCAATGGCTCTTAATGTGATGCATTAATCATGACAGAATGAAGTTGCAGCTGTAGATTCACCCACTGAGTGAGTGCACCGTAATGTAGATAATGTGAGCAGATATCAATACCAAGTATGTAAAAGTGAACGAGCCAAGTCTGTACCATTAGTAGGAAGCATACATAGTGTTTGTCTATGGTGGCAGCAGAAATAAATCTTGCAGCACACTTTAACTTTACTAATTTCTGTTTCATCTCTATTCTATTTGTGGCTACTTGCTTCAACTCACACACCTTTTTGTGATGAGGTGAGAAGACTAACTTTGCACTCCTACGACATTCAGCCCCATACTGTTTGTGGCTTCACTGTCAACAACTCCATTGCCTATGTCCTCTGTGGAGACTAATCCTCTTATGGGCAAACGAGTGATGTCTTTGTATGTCTGGTAGAGAAAGTCCGACCACATCCCTCCAAGGTAAATAAAAGTAAAGCACAAAATCTTTATCTTTATATCTCACTTGTTTCATGGGCTTATGAATAAAGACTGCATCACTGGATTCAGGAAAAAGTGTGCCGTGCCCTTGTTTAGGTGGTGCTGCTTCACGCCTCCGCAACTATCTCGAAGGTGTGAACGACAGCATGCATCACCCCACACGAACACATATTGCCTATCAGGTGCCACTTTGGAGCAGCATGGGCCTTGCAGCTGACTGCGGCCTGCGCTTGATCATTCTCTCCTGGGGTGTAGACAGGTCACTTTAATCTCTGTGGTAAGTCACACTGACCTTTCATATCTCTCATGCAGACCTCTGCGTGACCTTTCGTGAGGAATACGGGATGTGTCTCTCTCTTGGCAGCCGTTTTTGGCAAGTATGAGCAAGAGGAGGTCACACCAGGAGTACAACATGATGGAATTCGACCTCCAGAGTCCAGCGAGTATAAGAGCAACTATCACAGGAACGGGAAGCTTTGCCTTCCTCCTGTACTGCAATCATCTCTTCATTTTGACCCCGAAATACAGGTTAAAGGAAGTTATCTCTACCATACAAAATATCGACTTTTGGGCTTTTGAGCCTTACAACTTTTTTATTTCAAACATTTTTTTGGTTCCATATTTTTTCAGTTTGCAAAGTTGGGAATCACACACAAAGGCAAATATATAACATAGCTACAATAGTATATCATCACAAGCTTAATTTGAAATTTGCCTGTATAGTCCTACAAATGAGATAAATCTTACAATACTGTGCGCTACTTTTTGTAAAGCTTTGTCTTTCAGAACAAGATTACAGGCTCCTTTATAATCATGACTGTTTAATCAATGGCGATCAATGGGATGAGTTAAATACACCACTCGAGCAAGCTAACCCTTCAAACTGAACTGTTACAGATTTCAATGACTTCAGTTCCCACATAAGTGCTGAACACCGGAGGACATGAGACTCAACTATAACTTAGTGTTTCTTTGAAGGAAGCACATTGATGGACGAGCCCTGCAGAGCATGTTAATACAGAACTGAAAGAAGCTTCAGGGAGAATAAGGTGTTGGGATCTGACAATGATGAGTATCCGGTTGTGGGCAGGAAAAAGTTTCTGAAAAATGATTTCCACAAATCTCCTTGTTTCCTGTGACAACTCGTCCCATTCATGACCAATGATGGTGTTTACCTTTCCCTCCACGCAGATGAACAATGCAGCATCATCGTGGGTTTGTCGCTGACTGACTCTGACAAGAAACTCTTAGGTGGTGAGCAATGATAAGGAGACAAGCACCGCAGGAGAAGACAAGGAAGAGGAAGATTAAGTCTGACACTTCTCCCTGCATCCAGGGATTCGCACTATTTTTCATTAAATGTAATTGTGCTGTCGCTATGCGGGCCACAAACGCACAAACATAAAAGTATTAATGAGCCAAAGTGTTGGCAGACAAATGAAGTGAAGCTATAGGGAGATAAAAAATTTCTGTGACAAACCACCGATTATGGCGGGACAAATCCCCCAACCCATGCAAATAGACTGACAAGCAAACGGATGACTGAAGGAATCGAGGGGGTGGGGAGGTTGGGAAATGGGGGGCATGGACATCTACACTCGCAGGGTAACAGCTCAGAAAGCTGGTCTCATGACTGCCTGTCTGGTTCCCAGAGGAAGAGATATTATTTATGACTGCCAAAGTTGTTTATGCACTGCAAAATCGCATCCCGAGTGAGTCAAAAGAAAACCTGGACCCCGAACTGTGATGGGTGATGTACATTTCCATCACATGTGCTGTCGCCTGGACCGCAGCAAACAGGAAACGCAAGGCAAACCCTGTAAGAATCGTATTAAAAGAAGTCAACATAATGTTCTTTAACGCTGGTCATATTAGGTGCATTGCCGCAGAATTGTGGCTCGGGGCTGCGAGTTCTTATATAAATGTCAATTTCTATGTCACTTTATTGATTTCTCGAAGACCTCTCCGGCTCGGTTTTCTTCACCTTTTCGGGGAGGTCAGCGCGAGGTCAGCAGCGAAATCGTCTCGGATAGGCGCGCTTCCAACTTAAATGATCCTTGTCTGCAGAAATACTTGTCAGAAAATGTGCAATAATGAGAGACTGCTAAGCCGAAGGCAGAATACTGACAAGCTGCAAGTTGGAAATAGGATACTTGCCATTGCCCCTGGAAACAGCATCATGTTTTTCTAGTTTATTTTCCCAGATAAAGATGCTCAGTCAAACAGCATTCAGTGCAACCAAACACATTCTTTTTCCTTTTGTTTCTTGTTTGGATTCATCAACTTTAAAATCTCCTAAATTGTGGTGGAATTTGCTGTTATAAAAATCCCTTGTTTAAGGGAATTTGGTGTTGAAACAAGGAAGTACTGCAGCCTTCAAACAACATCTAAACCCTGCAATAGTCGATGAGGTGCACTCCCAGGTTTGAGCCCCTACAGAGGGACATACAGGAGACTGTCCATACGTAAACATCAGAGGCCTTTGTAATGCTTTTCCTGCAGCTAATAAGCAAACCTGCTCCGGCTTTCACAGTATGGAGGCTCATACTTGGTAGGGTTCGTAGCAGTCAGACATGGTAATGCAAGCAATAAAACACAGATATAGCGAGGATAGCCACAAAATTAGATATGAGGTTTCGATGGTTCTTGAGTGTCGTGAAAAGGCATTTGGCGACACATACATAGAGTGGTATCCACTGATGAGCATCTCAGTCCGAACAGACTGTTTTGCCAGTGCAGCAAAGCTTCCATTACTGCCAGAGTGAGTGTCTTGATTATTCAGTCTATTACAGAAGCACAGCGTGGTACCTTGCGCCGGTGTTCCTAATGGGCCGCTTATTATCATGCGGGTATTCGACCACCAGTTCAGTCGGCCCGCTTCTCGCTGCAGAGGCGATTGCTGCGCTTTGCTGCACGGAATGACAAAAAGGTCTAGCGATTCGCTCTCCTGTTTGTTCCCAAATGGTTCTCTCAGACGTGCTCGGAGACGCACAGGTCCACAATGACGCTGTTCCCTGTTCAGCCGATTCTCCCGTATCATCGGGGAACTCTGGCTCGTGTCTGCTGATTATGTCGGCGACAGTGAAGGATAGTTTTCAGAAAAGACAAATAAAAGTGGATACTTTAAGTTTCAGGGTGAGTCTTTTTTTCTTTTGTTTCATTTCCCATTATCTAACAGCAGAGCTTTTGTGTTAATGCTTTTTAGCTGTCAGTTGGTGATCGCCGATGTCAGGTGTCTGCACATAAAAATGACTCTTAGTCATCCAATTCCTGCAGAATGTACCGAGGACAAAAAGCAACTTGTCACAGACAAGTTTCTGTTCTCTGAGTGGTTCTCGCTCCACATCGCCAGTACCTCAACAGGAGGATTGGAAGCCCAGTTATCACTCTTTGTCAACTGAACCATGCCGGCATGCAGTCCGGAGTCTGTTTCAAAACACGCACATTATTCATCCCCATATGGTCGGAGCAGTTTGGCCCAAGCGGTTGACCACAGGACGAGGGCCCGAATGGCTCGGCCCCCCCCCGGTCTGGACATATGGCCTCTCTGGCACCCAGTGGGTGCAGATGATACGCCGGCCACTACCGCCATCCAGCTCTCTGCCAGGTAACACCCACCCACAGACACATTACCAGTGAGCTCTGCAAAAGCATGGAAACTTCGCTTGTTTTTCAGCAGTTTTGGCTCATGCGGCTCCTGTCATGTTTTCGTTTATTTGCCTCAGGCGTCAGCCCCCCCAGCAGGTTGTGCAATTGGTGTGAAACACTTGATGACGGAGACTCGCTGCGTGGGGCATCAGATGACAGCAGCATGAGCGTCAATATTCTTCGCAGGCCAAGAGATTCTGCTTCCTAGGTTAAAAACACAGACTTCTCAACGACGTCGTAAAGCAACGGAAACATGTTGTATCGATGAGGGCCCGGCGACGCCGCAGAGACAGTAAAGCTAAGGTAAAACAGCCAGCTATCAGTGAAAACGGGAACACGCTGTGAGACGACACCCCAAGCTGTTCTCCTCGTGTCACTCATTGCTTCTAATTAGTGCACATTTAGCGAGTGTCCTGACATCGCTCGGCTGAGCCCACGCTGCGTCTTTTGATAACAAACCGCCGGTGTTGATGGCGATGATAAAAAGAGACTAGACCTATCGGTGGCCTTCCCTCGACTGAGCCAGCGCACACCTTGCCAGGCTTTCTGCGGCGGGTTTGGTGGTCGTAATGAGGAGGCTTCACTGCAGCTAATTAGCGCGTCTCCAACAACAAGCCCTGTCTGCGGCGCTCCCGAGGCTTCTCCCGCCTCGCATTCGTTTGATTAGTGTAAACCTTAATGAGTGATACCCAATTAACTCCGGAGCAGGATCAATAGAGCCAATGAAGTATCAATGTGATTGGCTCTTAACCTTCCAGTTTAGAAATCGCAGGGGCTTAGAAGGATTGATGAGAGGGCAGTTGTGGGTTTGAATAGAAGCACGTGGGAGCTCATTTAGAATTTCCTGTTCGTACCAAAAATTTCCACTTATTTTCTAGTCTTTGTTTTCAGTTTGTGTCTGTTTATCAATGTGTTTTTGAGAAGCAAACAATGCTGCCACGGATTGTGAAAGTCTAAAAAAAGAATCCTTTTTTTAAAGTGACAAAAATAGCAAGGATTAAATGATTAAAGCAGATTAGGATTTCGAGATACCATTGTTGTGTGAAAATACGCTCGTCCTCCTGTGAAAAAACTGACTTTGCTGTTTTTCTATACAAGAGGTTATCGTTGTTGGTGCATTAGGAGAATAATCTGGGACTCTAAAGAAACTGAAACTCAATTAACTGAATGAGATTATTGTTTTTTGCCACCGGCACTCTTCAGATAATCATTTGTTTTAATTCGAAGAAAGTAGATAAAATATTGTTTGAGCGCTTATACAAACACAGACACTAAAAATACATTAGGTCTGTTGGGTGAATAAATCTTCAATACTTCAATACAAAACAGCAATATTTCATGACCATTCATGCAATGTAACTATACTTTGACTATAACTCATTAAATCTGTGAAAAGAGAGTGCTTTTTTTGAACATGAGCGGAACATTTTCTCAACTTTTGTGAAAGTTAATTCCAAATTAATCCTTCCTCACACGACAAATCCAAAAAATACCCTTCTGTTCCACACAGCTGGTTCCTCACGACTTCAAAAAGGACAAAAATGACTCATGTTCAAGCAAGAAATGGAGACATCACTTTCTTTCATATAGCTGGACTTGGAAAAAGGCATCAAGTCAACAGACTAAAGGGTCAGCGGAGCCACCGGACCTTGGGACTTAAATTGAAAGTCCAGTTGCAAGTCATCGGATTTGTGGCTCGAGTCTTGACCAGTGTCAACACCGCACGACCTCGGCTCCCTCCATGGCCAAGAAAATAGAGCCGCGCGCTTTCACATCGCTGTCCTCGTGGAGTCGGCGGAGTCTGGTCACGATCTGTTGTGGCTGCCGTTCAAAAAGATGTAACTAGCTTTGCTTTCTGTGCATGTCCCACTTTGTGCTCCACCTGTTTCTTTGCCCTAACACTGCACTCCGCTGGCACAGGAGCCACGCACACAAACACACATACCTACACTCGCATAGGTTATGCTCACGCACACAGCGACACGTACACAACACTCCCGCTCGCAACCTCTAACAGCTGCGACAACAGGAGGTTAGAGGAGTAAAATAAATTAACAACATCTGCAGACTGCAGATTAATGGGAGAAATCATCTGTAAATTAGGCATGGAGCTTATTCATCTGCTCATTCATGCACTGAGGAGAGAGAACGATAGAGAGAGAGAGAGAGAGAGAGAGAGAGAGAGAGAGAGAGAGAGAGAGAGAGAGAGAGAGATGTGCAGAGTCACATCATGTAACAAGGCAGCCAGCACATCATCTTCTGGAATATTTTGAGTGCGTTAATTTTGCAGAAGCATTTCTAATGGTTTTAATGTCTCATAAATTCGGATTTGTTTCCCCGTGAAGCGGAAATTTTTCTCCCACAGCTGTTTAAATCAGTTATATATGATGACACTGAATAAATGTACGATGCCAATATGCAAAAGAAGATGAGTATTCAAAATGTTCTGGTTCATAGAATACTTACGGAGTGACCTAATTAAATTTTAAATGTCGGATGTGCTGCAATAGAGAGCTTGGTGGGACGGTTTAACTTCTTTGGTGCATCGAATGGAGAAAATATATGTAAAACTTTTAAAATGTGTTGCTTTATGCTTGTTTTTGTGGTCCGATCTGGTTGGAACCCACAAGTACAGACAAACACAATGCACCTAACTTAATACCACACAAACAATTAGGGCTTTTAATGTCTTTAACAGCAATTAGGCATTTGCTGTGTTGCTCGAAAAAGCAAATGAACCCTGAGGCTAATGACTCCAAAAAGAGGTAATTGGAGTCAGGAGTTAGCGCAACCTGAGGTTGCATCAATGAGGGAAAACTTAAGCCAGGTCTGGAAGCACTTTGACTGGTAATTTTTTAAAGTTTACTACTCCTGAAAACAAACAGCTGTCTACTACAACAAACAGAAAAAGATTGTAGCAAATTTTTAAGCTGGCTAGACAATTTACAACTTCAAAATAAGGATAACCAGAGAATGAAAAAAATTCTAAATTTTAAACCGAACTTGGACAAAGTGTTGATAGATGATAAATAGTTACAGCTTGGTAATTGGAAGTCTTGACGAGAGTTGTAAACCCAAAGAATGGCTTCGAACAGTTCAATATCTCTGTTGACTGTGTGCACATCATCAGCCAGTAAACAATGTAACAAGCAGGACAACAAAAATGGGAGAAAAAGTACCTAACTCACACAGGAAGTGTTTTCATAGGTACACAAAAATTTCCAACATGAATCAAACTATTAAACTAACAGTTTCAGCTAATCCCATCAAGCGCAAACTTGCTGATGATTCCTTGGAGAAAATATAGATTGGAACCAAATGAAGGAGATCTTCCAATGGATGATAAAAGGGACGTTGCAAACTGAATAATAAAATAGATCATTTATGAACCAGTTACAAAATGCACAGAACTCAGAGTTACTGGAGCATCTTTGTGCTGTTCTGAGGACAGTTCCTGGTTTCTTTTGTGTGATGACAAGCCAAGCTGTTTGGCTGAGTGGCTGGCCTGCGTTTCACCTCTGCAGCTGCCCAGCGAGGCCGTAGTCAGGCAGGAAATTAAACGAGTTTGTTCATCTGGGGATCTCCCTTTGAAGCTGGAGGAAACAAGCGCCGCAAACCTCGCCGAATGTGGGTCGTGTTCCAATAAAAGTTAGTGGTACAGCGAGTATAAGCCGGACCCATGTTAATTGTGCAAGTACAAAGAACGTGTAAAAGTACTGAGTCATGTTGGGATTGCTCGAATCAGTGCCACTAAAGTACTTTGCAAATAACTGACACATTACAAGAGATCCAAGTAAAAAAGGGGGATGAAAAGAAAAAAGAAGTTCAGCAAACATAATGAATTGTCAAAATGCTCCCAAAATGGCTTTAAAATACAACAAAACACGAAATGATCTTAATCCAGCTTGACGAAGGACAAAAGTTGGGATACAGTGAGTTCAGTATCATCATCATCATGGGAGATAAAGACTAAAAAGACGACATTTTTTGAACAAAACAGTGTGAAAACCAGCAGAAATGGAGCTATTGATTGACTGACTGCTGCCGGCCGACAGAGTGAGAAGTCACTCAGTCCACTCTCGCTGAACTTCCCTGAGGAACCAATTGTACCCATCAGGCTCCTGCTTGAGAAGTCAAAGAGTCCTCTCTCCACAAGGTCAGCGCGCTGTCTAAAAATAGCAGGTTTCCGATCTATAATAAAATGAGTGAAAAGCATGATGTTGGGAGGGTTTAGTTTCTTTTCATCCCCAGAGCAACATATTATGAGGCCAAAACTGCCTAAATTTAGCCCGATTAACATAAAAGATAGCTATAAAAACAGTTGAACGATTTCCAGTAAAATCCTGGACTTGCTCAACAGCAATGTGATAATTGAAAGCTTTAATAGAAAAAAAAAATGCCGGGCAGTTGTGTCCCCTAAGCAAAATATGATTATCTAGTCCTCCTGATGTTGGAGGTCAAAAGATAAGACCAAATATTGGAAAATAAAATGCGCTGCTTCCAGTGGAGAGCACAGATTGGAATCTGTTTTGAGCCAAACTTCAATTTGAACACCTTCAAAAACACGGTTTCAATTAAAAACAATCATGCCACTTTGAATCCAAATGAAAAGCCTCTCCGCAAATGACCTCAAGCTTTCAACATACCTTGAATCAAATGAATTTAGCTTGCTGTGGTTTCATTTTTTTTGTCTTGCGGTGGAACTGGAACACAAAACCACCTGTGCCCACGTTTTACGGTTTATTACTGCAAAATCCCCTTTGGAGATGGAGCACAATCTCGCGTTGACACTAATGAATGTTAATTAAAACTTCACACCGTGAAAGTTTACCTCACAGGAACACGGCGAGCAACCTGGAAAACACTTCGTCGTCTTTTAGATTCAGCTCGCCTTGAGAAAGACTCTGCTAACAAAAGCACATTTTATGACTTTTTTTTTCCCTTCAACATAAAATTGAAATGATGCTTGATATTAAACTGCTGCGTGATATTTGTTCTAAATATGGCGAATAGCTGAAGGAACTCCAGGGATATAAATGCCACGTTCGAAAACGATCCGTCCAGGTCGGAGCGCACCCACCGACTGTACACTAGAAAAGACGGGGGGGGCTCAGATTGTATGGCTGAGTGCACACTTGTCTATAGAGAACAATAAAACATGAGGCCCATAAGAAGTTATTGCTGGAAAGTAAAGGACATGGTGGACTAGTAAGCCGTCTCTTTTATGGAGGACACAGTCACTTGTGTAGCCAACATTTTCAGGAAAGAGTCGATTGCAGAGAGCGGCTCGAATGATTGATCATGAAATGAAATTTATATTCATAAACAAAAACGACCAGAAATTTATAGAATTTACTTATCTGAGATAGAAATAAAATATGTATTATATGAGAAGTCGTGGCTTGTTATTTTTGTGAGTATATTCCCTTCAATTCGTTTTTTCCAAATGTGTTATTTTTGCCGTGGCTTACACTATGTCACATACATAATATGATAATAAAAATGCAGAAAATGGTATTACTGTGGTTGCCGATCCTTTATACAACCAGTTAGTTTTTCACTGGAATTCATTGTGTTAATACTTCGCAAGTGTGTCTTTACTTACCCAAAAACGGCCCGAGAAGACTCATTAAACTGAGATGATTTGTTGAGAACTGAAACCTACCGTCAGCGCAGTGTATGTGTAAAAACTCAGTATTTTCTCCCACTCAGTTTATAAGCTCCTCCAACGGCGAACTTTTCTCATCCTCCTCTTCGACTGCCGCTCATTAGAGCAGTGACGAGGAGGAGATCAAAAAAGGAGAGCGGCACACTGACTCAGCCATCAAGCCTCCGATACTTGATCTGCTATGCAAATATGACATATTCACATATGCGGAGGAAAACATTACACCCACATCGGGGAAATCCAACATGGTGTCTTTGCGGATCCATCAGTACACTAAAACTTGATTGAGGTCACGCTGTCGCAGAATAATGCATATCCAAATGCAGTCATTTGTCCACTTTATTGATTCTGCTGCGGCACCTAGTCTTTATTAGTTGGCACATAATTTCCCCGCCGGCATGGCCCGTGAAAATGAGCTACAAGCTTAGCAGTGGCCCGTGGCCAGGCTCCGCCTTTGTGAGGAATAGGCAAGTAGCAAAGGGCCAGGCCATTACCACAGCACAAATTGACTTTGCTCGACAAGATCATTTCAAATTGAACTCCGCAAGGGAATTTTTTTTTTTTTTTAATGTTACATGAAAAACATTGTAGGTTGGAATTTGGATGGGGAGATTGAAATGATTAATAAACCAAGCCGATCTGGAAAAATAACTCGAAGCTGTGCATTAAGCTGTTATTGGCATCGCGGTATTTATAACGTGTAATCTCCTCAGTGGGTCGGATTGCAGACGCTGCCATCATGGGCCAATTATAACTGCAGGCCTCTTCGTGACAGGAGGTTGTGCTACAAAGGTCAACGTTATCAGTAGATTCCAACCGGTTCATTTGCGCGTCTCAGCGTGAGCCTGAGCTTTAACACAACATCCAGCACGCAGCATGCTGTCTTCATATAGGGTTATGGCGCATAAGGTACAAGTCATAATGATGTCCTCAGGAATGTCATCACTGCGGTGAATATGCTGCTCGGTCCTGTGGATGAAATAGGTGCGGGCCAAGCTAATTATATGGGGCCTGAGCATATTGATCCAGCGGGACAAGCTTTTTAATCACTGGCCTCACACTGATCAAGTCTACATGGCTGCTGAAGTCAATCTGTCAGTTCCATCCCGGCCAATACGCCGCTCCTGCCCTGATGAGTCCTCTTGAAGTTTGTTCCAGCAGCAGAAATCCCACTTTTTCTCAGAGAGGTGCGCGCCACACTTTGTACAAGCTTGACTTTGTTCAGACCTGGTGTCCCCTTGATTTAAATCTGTTCTTTTTCATTGTAATGAATAGCACTTTTACAGCTCTTTCCTGTTCCAACTGCTAATGAGAATACAAGAGGGGTGTGTGGGGGGGGAGTAGGAGGGGGTGGTGGAAAACTTTTGTCCTTCAAGCAGAAAGCCGAAGGGATTCAAATTAATTCACATAAAAATGCATGTAAGAAGTGTTCCGCCTTCTTACTCCGCGCCTTGCTGACCTTTATTAAATTTGGTCTGCTGTTGCTCTCTTTCTGTCAGCTCCTCTCATTATTTGTCTCGCCAAACTTTGCCCTCGTTTTTCAGTGTCACGCGCTCCCAAATCAAGTTTGCTTTAAATGAATTGTTTGATGCTAATAAGCCATCGCACGGCTTTGATGAACACAAGGAAACTGAGCAACTTCGTATTCCCTCTGAGCGCAAAACTAATTGTCTTTTAATTGATATCTTTCAGCCTGAATGTCGCTCGTTTCCTTTGCTGCGACGTGATACTCAGAAGAACCTTGGATTTCTGACACATCGAGGACTTCAAATGATCATCTGAATCCCAAAAATAGCTTATTGATTCGCACACTCACGTGAGCACACACATCTGCACACGCTAAGCAATAATTAACACACTGAGCAGCATCATGACATCACAGACACAGCTTTTTTTACCATAGCAAAGCATTTAAAAAATATATACACATGGCAATGCAATGCTTTATATGCATGTTTGTACACTGCTAACAAACAGAAATGTACTCACCAATTCAGGGTTGATTTTCCTTCCAGCTAAGTGCAAATTGTCTCTGCTGATGTGTTGACAAGCGAATGTTTCCAGTGGTCTGGGTGAAGGATGCTGGTCCATCGTTCAAGAGGAAAACTCTGGAAAAAAATGAAACAAAAGGGAAGTTTTAGTGAAAGGTTCAAGTGACTTTGGTGAGTTTTTGTTGTTGGTTGGAAAGAGTCAATCTGTCAGTTTATTTAGCACAGTACATCTGATAGAGGAATGTAAGATTATGAAATATTGGCAAAAATTTCCATTTTTAACACATGAGGAACACCAGAAAAGACATGAGAAGCATGAGAACACATTTGAATTGGCATTCAATGTCATCCGCATCGAGCAGCAAATCATCAATACCAGCAAGTGGCCATTTTATTGACCAGAGATGCATTCAAGGACAGCAGAGTGTGTCAGTCATCCACGATTCAGAAAAACTTACTATCAGCATTTTGTAAACATGACAGTGTTTTGCCCCCCCCACCTTGATTTAACAAAGCAAGTCCTGCAAATTAAAGTGCTTAACAATGGCAGCCTCCAAAGTGCTTTTCTTTAGTAACAAGAAACAAAGTCTGAACCTCCTATTTGCCTCCTCTCATTGTCTCTGTCATTTCCTTTATTCAGTCGGTTCCTTCATTGCACATACCGGTCCTATCATACCTGGGATCATCGCCATCACCTTCGTCCACACTGGCTGCTTGAGCTTCGCACGATATCTCCCTAACCGAGCGCAAACACCGTCAGGCATGTCTTCCCATGTTGTAGTGTATCATGTGTGGGCAGATGCAT